>JABUQX010098879.1:32500-36294 GCA_015478945.1 Trachelipus rathkii
AAACCATGTTATTATGTAAAGCTAATTACTTGCATAACTACTGTATGTCAAATAAAATAAACCTTTCACCATTTGTAAAACATTTGTAGAAAATATTTAAGTTCGCCCCCCTTTTCCGTGGAAAGGGAAAGCCCACCTTTTCAGAATTGGAGGATCAATTTATTCTCGTAAAAAAAAATCGAATGCACTCAGAAACGGGAAAAATGCAATGTTTTTGCACAACAATTTAAGAGTCAGTGCTTTGACTACAAAGTATAATGATAATTTTGCTGCAAGATCTTACTTTTAGTAAAGTAAAGAAGGAATTTTAAAAAAAAAAAATGACAAAGATTGTTTATTTTACTGTAAGAATTGTTTAAATATTGCCTATTATTTTTCAGTGCGTTAAAAAATTAAAAGGTAATTAACTAATTACTTTCTTTAGCAAAGATAAAATATAAAGAGAATTCTATAATATTAATTTATAAGGTTTTAAATATTTGTAAAATTAGTTGATTTAGCAAATTTAGGCATATATATATATATTATAATATAATATATATTTATATATATATATTATATATATATATATATATACTACTACTTTATCTTATAGTATATATATATCTATATATATAATATATATTATATATATATATATATGTATATATTATATATATATTATATAAATATATATATATATATTATATATAATATTATATTTATATATATATATATATATATTATATTATATAATATATATATATAATATTATATATTATATAATTATATATATATATATAATATATAAATATTATATTAATTATATATATATATATAATATATATAATAATATATATATATAATATATAATATTATATATATATACTATATATATATATATATATATATATATATATATATATATATATATATATATATACTATATATATACTGTATTATATATATATATATATATATATATTATATATATATATATATATATTAATATATATATATATTATATATATATATATATATATATATTTATAATATTATAAAGAATTGGAATCGGAATCGAATCGGAATTGGAATCGGCACTTTTGACTGGGTATCGGTATCGGAATCGGCATCGGCTGGAAATTTGGAATCTGTCCCATCACTAATATATATATATATATATATAATATATAGTATATATATATACTATATATATATAATAATATTATATATAATATATATATACTATATACTATATATATATATATATATATAAATATAGATACAACATACATACAGTTATATATAATATATATATAACTATATATAATATATATATATTATATATATTATATATATATAGTATATATATATATATATATATAAGTATATATATGTGGATGTGTACCGTATTCGGTACATAGTATATCGTTTAAATAAGGATATATGTAAATTCAACCTTATATAAGTGATGATGTAAAAAGCCGAAATAAATTAATGATGTTTTCCTAATGAATATATATCAAGGTCATCAAGGTGACTGTCCCAAACGCCTCTGCCACTGGCAAAGAGGGCAGTTAGGATAGAGAGCCCGGAGAGTAACACATGACCACTCTCTCGGTCCAAAAATGATACTGTAATTGGAGTCAGATTTAAAGTATTTAAAAAAGTAAACAGTTATCTTTTGAAACAAAGGGCCTCCCTGAGTGAAGACATAACACTTAATTTATATATATACTATATATATATATATATATATATATATATATATATATATATATATATATATATACTATAAATGAGTTGTTCGATTATAGTTCAATTAGAATCATAACCTTTTATGATGAATATATATTAAGGGCAACCTTGTTATAATTACTGTTTGTAAAAGCCGAAATAATTGTTTCATTCTTTTGTTTTATAATATCAAGGTCACCAAAGTGACTGTCCCAAACGCCTGTGCCACTGGCAAAGAGGGCAGTTAGGATAGAGAGCCCGGAGAGTCACCACATTGACACTCTCTCGGTCCAAAAATTGAAAATGTAATCGGAGTCAGATTTAAAGTATTTAAAAAAAAAAAAAGCAAACATTTATTTTTTGAACAATAGTGCCCGCACTTAATTTGTGTTCATGTAAAACAGTCATTACAAGTAATTAATAAAGAAAGAAGTGTTTCGCTATTCCAAAACCATCTTATTATTTGCTATATCAAGGTAATCTCTTAAAATAGGGTCAATTAAACATTATAGAGATCAATCTTTGTTACATATATATATATATATATAATATATAATATAATATTATTACTATATATATATATATATTAATTATCATATATATATTATATACTATAATATATATATTATTGATAGTATATAATAATATAATAAATGTATATATTATATGAATATATATTACAGGTATATAGTATAATCTAAATATATATATATATATATTATATATTTACTAATATGACTCAAAGTATATACAGATAATATAGTATTATCAGTATATAGTAGTTATATATATATATAATAATAGTAATATTACTATACTATATATAAAGGGCATATACTATATATCCTATATATACTAAAATACTTATTGTAATATTATAATCAATATATACACATAGAGAGAGAGAAAGAAAGATCGGCATGATGAGACCAGAGAAGAGAAGAGAGAAAAGAGAAAAGAATTTTATTAATTATTATTATTTATTATAACGAAATTGAGATTATAATATTGATATGAGATGAGATGAATGGATAGAGAGATGAGAATGAAGAAGATTCAAATCTACTTGCAACCGTGATAAATCCGAAAGCATGTGTTTAAGATATTACACGTGATTTTAATATTATATTTTATTTAGAGATATTACATTTATATTAAATACAATATTATATTATTTAAATTATAATAATATTATTATATAATATTTAATTATTATAATATATATTATTATTTATAATATTAATTAATTCATATATTAATATATATAATATTATATAATATTATTAATCCATATAATTATAACTATACACATATATAATAAATATCACTATAAATACTGACCAATTCAAACCCGCACGTTCAATTGATATAGATAAAATAAAGCTCCCAGCGAAAGATAGATTCTTCAATCTTACCAGGATTAGATTCCGGGCCCTCGTGAACCGCGTCTGGCAGGTATTATTCTGAACCACAGCGTGAGTTAACCCACTCACGACACAGAAACTAAAAAAGGATACCGAACTGTATTAAGCCTATGATAGAATAGTGTTCATATCAATAAAAGATTATAAGTGACCGCCGGCTATTGGCTCCGGGACAGACTACCTCCGCCACGCAGATCCCAGTATACCCTGTGTTACCTTTGACCTGATTGCAAGCGGAGTATGCGTAAACATGTGCGAGGTATCTGATCCTGGCCATAGACGCAAGTGTCCTTCATTCCTATTTTGAATTTTAGAACACTATTTCATAGGTTAAGTCGCCTATCCTTTAGCTGTCGTATAGCGGTCGGTAGTATATGGTAAACACGCTTGGCGAACATATCGAGTTCACAAGGACCACGCGGATCTCAATCCTGGTATAGGGAGAATCACATCGAAGGAGTTATTATTTGTCTATATTAATTAGCATATTACACTCCTTGACCAGTAAATAAAATTGATTATAAATATAATTATCGAGGATACATGACTCTAATATTAATATAACTATAAATTATCTATGATTTTCTTTTAACACTAATAATGGAGATATATATATATATATAAGGATATACTATTTATGACATCTCTCTCTCT
>JABUQX010098880.1:0-2500 GCA_015478945.1 Trachelipus rathkii
CAGTATTTTATTTATCCTTAATAATTGAATAAATTTGTACATATAATGTTATTTACAGTATAGTATATAAACATATTTTATTGACTAGTTAATTAGTAGGATATTTATTACATTACAGTACAGTACTGTACACATCTTAAATTGAACAAAAAAAAGTTTTTTTAAATGAAAAAAATATACAATGTATAAACCTTTATAAATTTGGAGATAATATTTTTTTATATTTAATTGAATAGTCTAAGTATTGTAATATAAAATTTTAAAGGTAATCCAATGAGTTGGAGATGAAGGCGGTTCCGAATCTGTAGATTGCATAGGCTGCTTTTTTGAGAAATACATCGTTATCGGCAATTGACGCTTTTGCCTTTTTAGCTCACCAAATATTTCTTCATATGGTTTTAAATCATTTTTCAATTTCTCTTTTAATTTTGAGACTGCATTCCATTGAAGGATCTTTGACGATAATGAAATTATTTAACTGTTTTGTCATACGAAACACAGTTCACCTAATGTATTTAAATCCCAATCATTTACTACAGCATTTTTTTCATCGTCATCTTCAGTATCAAAAACTGAATTAACAAGTTCAGCTAACACATCATTCGTTAATGTCTCCTTATTCCCTTCAATTATTTCTTAAATTTCTTTTTGGTGGAGGCCGTCAAATCCATCACCACCAACGTGATGAGCAATTGCAACAATGTTTGCAACTTCATCTTCTGCAGTTGAAAATCCTTGAAAATCTGTAACGCATTCACTCCATAAATTTTTCCAGCAAGCGTTAACCGAGTGTGGTTTAATTTGATCAATTGCCTCCTTAACATAATTTACACAGTCTGCAATATTTAAAGATTTCCTCCAGTTCATGACGTTTGCATTCGAATCCTCATCAAGAAAATTACAAATCCGTGTGAATGTTATCTTTATGTAATTAGCTTTGAAACATCGATTCACTCCTTGATCTAAAGCTTGAAGAATTGAAGTATTGGCTGGAACAAATACAACTTCGACATTCTCATTGGCAGTTTTAAGCCCTTCTGGATGACCGCCATCATTGTCAAGTATTAACAACCCTTTAAATGGCATTCCTTTATTTTCAAGGTAACTCTTGACTTCTGAAACAAAACACTTATGAAACCAGTCTTTAAATAAATCAACTGTGACCCAAGCCTTTTTATTGGACTGCCAGAAGACTGGCAATAGATTTTTGTTTTTTCCTATCATACAAAGTAGGTTTGCTGACTTATGAAGGAAGCCAGGCTTTATTAAGTGGCCAGCTGCATTGCAGCAAAATAATATTGTCACGCGATCCTTTGCTGCTTTGAAGCCTGGGCCTCGCTTTTCATTTTTAGAAATGTATGTGCGATCTGGCATTTTTTCCAGAGAAGCCCAGTTTCATCAGCATTGAAAACTTGTTCAGGCAGTTACCCTTTATCTTCATTTATTTTCATAAATTCATCTGGAAAAGTTCTTGCTGCTTCATTATCTGCGGACGTCGATTCTCCTGTCGTACGAATATTTTTTAAAGCAAAAACGCTTTTTGAAATTATCAAGCCAACCCTGGCTAAATTTATACTTTGTCATTTCGATTTTTAAACTTATCATATAGAGTAGAGGCCTTTGTTCTTAACGTTATTCCGTCGCAAGGCACTCGTTTTCGATTCATGTCTTCAAGCCAGATATTTAATGCCTGTTCAGTTTTAACCAACGTATCATCTCGCAGACGGCTTGTCATTTTAGATGCACTTAAAGATCTTCCTAGTATGACTGCGTTCTTAATTCTTTTTCTTTGTTTTTAATTGTTCGAATTGTCGATTCATTTCTCCCGTATTTACATGAAACAGTTGTTATAGAAGAGCCAGCTCTAATTAAATTAAAATTTTTATTTCCTCTTCCAGTGATATGCCAATCTATGCTTTTTTTTAGAATTTGGTTGTGGTATGTTTCGTTTCTCAGCTATGATAAAAAATATTTATAAAATACTGTACACACTGTATAAAATTTGTTAATATTTCAGCGAGAGAAGCATATACAAACGCTATCAATGCGAGTGCAACGAGTTACAGTAAAAGCCTATTGCCAGCAGAGGATCCTTGTGGACTCTAAAGTTATTCGTTTTCTTTTCATTTTAACTGTATGACTAATGAATTACAATTTTAATTTTATTTTTGCAATTTTAATTTTAATTTTTATTATCTTTTTAACATATGTTTGTATTACAGAATTTTAATTTTATTTTTGTAATTTTAATTTTTCTTTTTATCTTTTTACCAACCGCAGTATAGCAAGCCAGCGTTCTATAAGACCGCGTTCTACGAGGGACGATTTGTGTTATATATATATATATATATATATATATATATATATATATATATATATATATATATATATATATATATATATATATATATATATATATATATATATATATATATATATATATAGATAAATTTCTACAGTATATATATATATATATATATATATATATATATATATATAT
>JABUQX010098880.1:22500-25000 GCA_015478945.1 Trachelipus rathkii
TATATATATATATATATATATATATATATATATATGTGGCATAGAGTCATACTAGGCTTTGCTGATATATATATATATATATATATATATATATATATACTATATATATATATATATAGTAGTATATATATATATGTATATATATATCCATATATATATATATATATATATATAAGTTTGTGTGCGTGTGTGCGTATGCCTAAATTTTGAGTACTTGGATTTACGTAACATCTTTAAAATCAAAGTAATTGTACAAAACATACTAGAAAATCAAAAGTACTTTTTTAAGCACTTTACAAACTGCACAGAAAATATAATTCACTGTTAAATTTTAATGATATTATTTTATTATTATCTTTTACAAAAATAATACAAACTTGGTAATTTATAATTTTCATTTTTGCCAAAAATCTTCAATGATTTGAATTTTTTTTTTTTTAAAAAAAAAAAATTCGTTGATTTTTTTTATCGATCTGACCTAAACTAACCTAACCTAACCTAACCTAACCTAACCTTACCTAACCTAACCTAACCTAACCTTACCTAACCTAACCTAACCTAGTATATTCTATTCTAATCTAATCTAACAAAACCTAACCTAATATTCGTTTCAAAATCCAATTCCAAACAATCAAAAATTTTCCTTTAAAACAAAAAAATGGCCACCTAATTTCATTTTAAAATACAAATGTACATTATATATATATATATATATATATAACTATTACATATATATATATATATATATATACTATATATATATATATATACTGCTGCTACTGCTACTCTGCTGCTATATATATATATATATATATATATATAGTTTATATCTCACGAGTGGAGCCATATTCAAGGAGGGGAACTTTTCTAGGCAGCTCTTACCTAGGATCCGAGCCCAGGCCTTATTGTTCCTGACTTTGTACATACATATATTGAGCTACGGTAGGTATCTATAATGTGGGTATATAATTTCGATGTCAATATGCAGCTACTCTTGTCATACGTTCACCAAAACAAAGACAGATTTATTTATTTTACATTTCGTTTTTTAAAAAAGAAAAAAAGAAAAAAAAAATATTGGATCTACAGGAGATATTAAATACCTTTGGATGAAAAGAATCATATTTAATTTTTAATAAATAATTTATTATTATTATTATTATTATTATTATTATTATTATTATTATTATTATTATTATTATTATTATTATTATTATTATTATTATTATTATTATTATTATTATTATTATTATTATTATTATTAATATTATTATTATTATTATTATTATTAATAAAATTATTATTAATATTATTATTATTATTATTATTATTATTATTATTATTATTATTATTATTATTATTATTATTATTATTATTATTATTATTTCTATTATTATTATTATTATTATTATTATTATTATTATTATTTCTATTATTATTATTATTATTATTATTATTATTATTATTATTATTATTATTATTATTATTATTATTATTATTATTATTATTATTATTATTCCAAAACCTATAATAATTAATTTTAATTTAACACAATTTTAATTTTAAATTTAAATTTATTTAATATTTGATTAAATTTATTTTAATTTAATTTATAATGTAAAGCCTCTTACTTTATTTGAATATCTTTGTTTCTTAATTTCATGCGATTGAGATTGTAGTAGTAGTAGTAGTGGTAGTAGTAGTAGTAGTAGTAGTAGTAGTATATGTTTTTGTTATATTGACCCATAATCTCTATTGTGTTTGAGAAAGTCAGTAACAGTGTATTTATTTATTTATTTTTTTAATTTATTTATTTATGTATTTATTTCCCAATAAAGTAATTTATGTCATAACGTTATCGACAAGACATCTACTAAAACTTAAAACATCTGCATTCACATCCGCAATATGTATCAGTGAAGTATTTTGATGTAGCATATGCATTGAAGATAGACATTTGTATATTTTATCAGCAAAAATATATTTGCTATTTAATTTTACCCTAAGAGTGCAAATTTACCCTAAATGTGGAAACCCTTCAATTGTTATTTCATTTTACCCTAAGAGTGTAAATTTTACCCTAAATATAAAGTCTTCAAATGTTATTTCATTTTACTCTAAGAGTGCAAATTTTAACCTAAATGTGGAAACTCTCTGCAGTGTTTATAACTTTAAGGTTTAAGCGGCTTAACTAAGCTGTAATATCGAACAATCTGACATTCATTAACGCTGAGATACAATGTAACCCTTCAGTAACTCTTTAATGGATATAAAGTTACTATTTAATTTTCTTATCAGATAATTAAGTTATTTTTACCATATAAATAAATATTTGTTATGTCAACGGTCCTTCTCGCATTATTGAAGAAGGGGTGGGTTGAGTTGCCTATGCATTTGGACTTTACGTGTTTATATATATATATATTTATATAATTTGCATGCATTTCAATCCTGAAATCCCCCTTATTTCCGTATATTAATGTGATCGAATGTTGACAGT
>JABUQX010098880.1:35000-37574 GCA_015478945.1 Trachelipus rathkii
TCAGTACAGGAGAGGGAGATAAGTCGACTGATAATCTCTCATGAAAAGTCGGCCGAAGAAATGAAGTCACTAGCCAAGAGCGTCATAGAGCTCGCGAAGACGCTGTGTCAGAATGCGAAGAACTCCCCCACCCCCAATAATGATCAAAATTCAAGAGGAAGGAATTTCAACCGATCAACTTATAACAACGTTGCTGCTGGCCCTAGTACAGAAGGCCTTTGTAGGTTTCATAGGAAATTTTTGCACCATTCATTTCGATGTGAGGGTCGATATTGTCCAATGTACACCTTGATATCGCAACCCCCGGCAACTCCCCCACCCCCACAACAGAACCTCAACAATTCAAAAAATGGAAAGGCTGGTCCGTGAGGCGACTCCCGGGCCAGGTAGGGGTAAATTTGTGGGGGAATAACGCTTCTGTGAGTAGAAATCCTTGTGATTGTTTACCCTGCCACTTTTGTATAAATAAGTCTAATTTTGGGCGGGGAAATATTAATTTTAACAATAGTAGAAGACGTTATTATAACAATAATCATAATAACAGTAGAAATTATAGTCGTAATTATAATAATAGAAATTACAGTAACCATAGTATTGACGATTTTTATAATAATAATTGCTATGGTAACGAAAGTATTAGTTGTAACAATAATAATTATAATAATAATGCACGTGTCGGTTATAATAATTTCTATAATAATAATGAGCATGCTAATCTTAATGGCCATAATAGTAATAGGTATTTTAGTAATAATTGTAATTATATTAATCGTGGGTATGATGGAAATGTTAATTATGTCAATAGATTTAAATGGAGTAGAAATATCACTTGTAAGGATGATCAAGGGCAGGGGGGGATTCCTAGTGATCCACCCCCTCCCCCACAGAAGTCGCTTGTCACTGAGTCAGTAAGAGTAGAGTCATCTTCAATTTTAAATTGTAACTCAACGCATGATGAGGTTAATAACAATAATAGCAATAATAATAATAATAATAATAGGAATGATAGTCATAGTGATGGCAATAACGGTTTTGTAAATTCTTATAATTGTATTGAAAATAATAACGCTGTAACTTTTGAAAACAATAAACAATAATAATAATAATAATAATAATGAAAATAATAATGATAATAATAATAATAATAATAAAAGCGATAGTAGTAGTAGTAGTAAATGCGATAGTAGTAGTAGTAGTAGTAGTAGTAGTAGTAGTAATAATAATAGTGGCAATGATAATAGTAGCGAAGCTGGTAATGATAATGACTTTGAGAATTTTGTAATAAATACTATAACTTACAGTAAAAAAGGGTTAAATGGAATGATGAAGAAAATTCAGGATGGAGTAGATTTCAAGGAAATAGCTATAGAACAGGAGACTGATGGTTATATAAGGGACCTAATAAAGGGGCTGAAAACTAGTGGATTGAAGGCCTGCTACAAGGAATTCATCCATCGGGGCAAAGAGCTGTCTTTGGCGGTTGATATCTCTACGGGCACAGCTAGAATATTAGTACCGGAAAATCTGGTGGATGATGTCATAGAGAAAATACATAATACAAATCACTTGGGAATTAAACGGACTTTGATTATTCTGAAAGCGGATTTTGCCTTCAGATTTATGCATAGTAGAGTAAAAAAATTTATACAGAGTTGTGATGTCTGTCAAAAAAATAAGAGTGTTAGAAGGATATCTCCAGAATTCGGCAGATTTAAGGAAGTCTCGGAGAAGTTTGACACTCTCCATGTGGATTTATGTAAGTTTCCGTATAGTATGGGGTTCAATTATCTGCTTGTTTTTATTGATAGATTTAGTAAGTATCCCTTCGCCTACCCTCTTAGGCAGGCGACGGTCGACTCGGTGTTAAATGTGTTAGTGAGCGAAATTTTTCCGTTTTGTGGCTCAATAAAAAGACTCATCTCAGATCGAGGAAGCCAATTCACTGCCAAATTATTTAATGACGTGTGTAACCTACTCAACATAGATAATATCATCACGACGCCTAATTCCCCTCGTTCAAACGGACTGGCGGAAAATTTGAACCAAGCTCTCATAGTGACACTAAGGTGTATGATTAATGATAGGGAGAATGAAGGGTTAAAATGGCCTGAAATTTTGCCTTGGGCACTGTACTGTTTGAGAATTAGCCCTATAAATGACCAAGGAGTCACTCCCAGTGTTCTTATGTTTGGCCAGAACCTGTCAGTGCCAGGAAGCTTGTTGCAGAAGGAGGCACTCAGTGCCACGGTCAGTCAAAGTGCCTATTTGAAGAAATTAGTGGCTTTAATGCGTAGGCCTTTGGCACCACATGTTGTATATAAAAATAAAAATATATTTATCCCGAAAGATCTCCACAAGGCAAAGGCCGTGTTGGTGAGAAATCAACAGTACAATGTAGGAAAACTGTCAGAGAGATACTCAGGACCCTTCAAGGTGCTACGAATAAAAAAGAATAACGTTTATATTTTAAAGCATGGGAAAGAGGCAGTGGAAAATTTAAGAAATGTAAGAATTTTTCATAACATAACTGATAGGGACGCTGAAACCCAAGGGAAAAATAAAGTTAAATAAAAA
>JABUQX010098881.1:5000-12500 GCA_015478945.1 Trachelipus rathkii
CATTTGGTCAGCTGATCATAGAATCAATTTTTTTATTTTTCTTCTTTTTATTATGGGAGCAACTGGGTTAATTTATAATAGGCAAATAAATGCCGATCATCAGGCATGAATAATTAAGTATTGAAATATAATTGGAATATAAAAACAAATGAACAATTTATAAAAAGAACCACAATGATATTGCAAGTCATTAATCATTTGTTTAGATTAAAAATTATATACAAATGTAATTTTTATACATTGGGAGGGGGCGTTAAATTATCAAAGGATCAAAAGAAAATGTGAATTGATAATTTAAACATGTCAAAAAAAAATGAAAAAAAAATGAACAAAATTTTTAATTAAATTTTTTTTTTTTTTTTTTTTTTTTTTTTTTTTTTTTTTTTTTTTTTTTTTTTTTTTTTTTTTTTTTTTTTTTTTTTTTTTTTAGCAGCCCTGTAGCTTTTAATGAAATGAAATTGAAATTTGAATTTTTTTTTTTTTTTTTTTTTTTTTATAAATATTGATAACACTTATTACTTTTCACTTAGCCTTTTTGATGAGAATCAAATTAGTTACATGTCTTTTAATTATTTCCCCATTCCCTTTCTTAACAGATACCTCTACTACCTCTCCAAGAGTGTTTTCCTTTGTGTCAGTTACTATCCCCATTGGAAAAAAATATGGTTTGGTATATTGTTGCTTGATGGCAACAATGTCATTAACCTCTAATTTAATATGCATTTTGGCTCTATACCTGTCTGGTTTGTTAGTACTAAATTCTCTTAGATTAGTTAAAAATTCAGTATGATACAGAGCATGTAATTTATTTTTCACCTTCTGAAACTTTTTATACATTTTATACAGCTTTATTTCATCCTGCTTTTCATTATTTGGGATCCAATCTGGATCCTCTTCCTCATCAGCTTCAGAGGTATGCAAATGGGGAGCAATTACCACATTAGGAGGTTCATACCCTTTAATTAATATTTCAGGAGTGATTACAAAGGGTATTGAAGGATCAATGTTTTGATCATTTAGAAGTGGCTTAAAAGCTAAAGGCCTTTTGTTTATTAACATATGAACTTCTTTCATTAACAAGTGAAATTGCTCATACTTTAATATATTTTTAGAAATACTGCTATACACCATATTCTTAACTTGTTTTACAAGAGATTCTACAACTGAACCTAAAAAACTGGAATGGGGTGGATAGGTGGAAAAATCCAAACTTTCAATATCTTTTTCCTTCAAAAAATTCTTTACCTCTACATCATTCAAAAATGATTTAATTACTTTGAAGGATGAAACTATAGGTGATCCAGCATCACTTAATATCTTTTTAGGATATCCATACTCATAGACATGCATTTGAAAGGCATTAATGAAAGATTCTGAATCAATATGCTTACATAACAACAAATTTACAGCCCTACTCCACATGCAAGTTATAATAAGTATGTACACCTTAACATTAATATCATTACTTTTTATAGTAAATGGACCAATATGGTCTAAGGCAACCTCCCTAAAGGGAATCTCCTTAGGAGATATTCCTAAATTCTGTATAGTCATTCTGATTTATTTTTATTGTCCTGCCATATAGTTTTTTGCAAACCAGGCAAGTTTTAATACATTTCTTTACAGTGACATATGCAGATGGTATGTAAAACTCCTTTTTAAGAAGTGCAAGCAATTTATAGACTCCTGCATGCTTGGCTTTAATATGAGTTTCAAAAATGAGAGTGTTTGTAAAGGGACAATCTTTGGACAATAATATAGGAAATTTTTCATTATAATTACTTTTTAATTTACCAAATTTAGATTTAACTCTAATTAAGCCATCAGAATCTAAAAACAAATTTAATTGATTAGCTAAATTAGTTGATTTTACAGCAAGAGGATTCAATAAATAATCATATGTATCTGAAAAGTTAATTTTTTGGGCTCCTTTATAAACCAATGAACAACTATCCTTATAATTACAACTCATATTCATAGAAGGGAAGAGAGAAGGGTTTTTAGACTTTACTCTAAATTTTAGTGTAAATATATACTTCCTAATATAGTGAGTCACCCTGCAAAATTTCCCAATAGAAGAAAACTTGTTTAATGCTATTACTGGTTCCCACTGATAAGAGGAAGAGGAAATACTATTAATCTGAAAGTTAAAATGAATATTGAAAGGGACTTCAAATGAGAAAGTGTCAACACATTCATCTTCAGTTGGTCCTTTAAAATAATTTGTTTTCTGTAACACTTTGTGAGAGACACATCTAGTAACCATGTCTGCAGGGTTATTTGGACCCTTAATATGATGAAAAATAACATTATGACTTTCACATAGCCTCATAATATTATTTAATTTATTATTAATTATGGTACCCTTTTTCTCTATCTTGCTGGTCTTGTTAACTTTAGCTGCCAGCCAGCTTAAGGAAATCATGGAGTCAGTGAAAATATGTAAATTTTTAATATTTATGGGACAAAATGCCCTTGTTAATTGAGAATATAAATCTATCACACAAACCACTCCATGGGCCACTGCAAATAGCTCTAACACAGGGATGGTTCTACCAACACCTTTTGTTACCACTACTTTATTTTTGGCAGTGAGATAATGAAGGGAATGTGTTTCAAGATTTTTTAAATAAATCACAGACCCATATAAATCCTTGCTGGCATCTGTAAAGACCATTAAATCATAATTACCATTGTAATTCCCAATATACCTGGGAATGGAAGGCTCAACACCAGCATTATATAATTTGCAAATCTTTTTCCACTCTCTCAATCTGTCATCACCTAAAGGGTCATCCCAAGTGATACTACTATCCATCTGCACCTCATGCAAAAACAGTTTTGCCCTATTTCTACAAGGTAAGGTCAATGCAAGTGGATCAAAGCAACTATTCACAGATGAAAGTATGGTTCTTAAAGTATTGGCCTCTAAATTTAATTTTACAGGTTTATTTGTAAAAAGATCTTGGTCCTTAGACCACAAAATACCTAATAATTTGGTTTGTAAGGGTTCTTCAGAATCCTCACAAAATTCAGATTCCAATTCCATCAAATTTGAACCAAATTGCTGCAACTTAAAGCCATATTGACTAAAAATATTAATTGACTTGTGAAATGACAATTTAATATCAGATTCAGAATTAGAGGAAAATGCAAGATTATCCATATAAGACAAATTATAAAGCATATTTCTTAATTTACTTTCAAATAGGTCATGAATATTACAATGTAAAATTAATATAATATATAAGGCAACCATAAGCAAGCTTGGTGAGAACCTCATACCAAAGGACAGTCTGTTCATTTTGTAGGCCACCTCAGAAAAATCATTTATACCCTTAACCCAAAGAAAATGTAATTTTAAACTATCAATATATGGTAACCAAATTTGATGGAAGGCTTTGACAATATCATAGACCAATAAAAATCTATTGAACCTTAAAAGTGTCAAGCTATCTTAATTTACTGTTAAGATTAGGACAAGGTAGGGAAACTTGGTTATAGAGAGAGAGCAGCTGTCATTCTGTTTTTTCACATAAATTTAACTTAAAATTACTAACTTCTACATTTGGTGGTTTTGACATTTTTCTCTGTAAACACCATAATGCGCCCTTATGAAAGAAACTTCTTTATTATTTTTTAATTTATTAATAGAAACCTTTTCAATTATACCTGATTCTAATTGCTCCATAAAAATGCTATTATACTGTTCAAATTTATCAGGATTTTTCTGAATCTTTTTTAAAGTAGATTTTAAAATACTGGAGGCTAATTTATAATTATTTGGTAACAAATTTATTACTCTATTATCCCATAAACATGGAAGTATCAGTCTGCCATCATCATGACACTTTGCATTACTAATAATATACCTAACCAGTTGTTCATCTTCATCAGAAAAGGATGGCTCATAATATTCATCATAATTCATCAATTTTTTAAGTGACATATTAAGTTGGTCATTATTAGCTTTAGAAAGGTTAAAATCTTCAGGCAAATTACAGGCAATGTAACTACAAGAGATAGAAGATTCTTGTAGTCAGAAATCATTACCGTTCTCTAATGCATTATTATTATTATTATTATTATTATTATTATTATTATTATTATTATTATTATTATTATTATTATTATTATTATTATTATTATATTACCATAACTTACACCATTTTTGCTTTTTATTGATTAACTAACTTTTTGGAGTTTTTCTTCTTTTAATAAGGTTAGGGATGGCATTACAGTAGTCATTAGTTTTGTCCACAAATTTCTTCACAACATGAAGGTTATTTATATTTTTTAAAATGACAGACTCATCACCAGTAAGCATAATGCCTATACAGGTGTAGAAAAACAAGAATTTTTCATTTTTGGTACCCAAAGTACCAGCATGCACTGGAATAATGTGTATTGCATTTACTCCTAAAATGATATCAATATTTCCCACCTCATCATTCAAAAATTTATCAGCTAATTCTATATTGGCTTTCTTAAAGGATTCACTAATATTTTCTGAATTTTTAAGTTTAATTTTAGGCCTAATTTCTGGAATAACTGCAGCTACTATTTTTACTTCTTTTTTACCCAGAGTGATGTTAAATTCTATGATATTGGTCTTGTAGCTTTTAGCCTCATTAAATCCTTTGACATTTATTTTTATATCAGCATTTATAATTTTATATTTTAATTTATTTGCTAAGGACAAAGACACAAAACAATACTCTGAAGCTGAATCATAAAGTACTCTAGAATGTGCAGTTTCACCTTCAGCCAAATAAGTTTTAGCTGTAAAAGTTGGCAAAATAAAATTACTAATGAGGCTTGTATTAAGGGAATTAATTTCCAAATCACAATACTCATCATTTGAGCATGGTGAAATTTCTAAGCCAACTACATTACTAGAAGTTGCATTATGGGATGCAGTTGAATTCTTTTTATTTTGCACTGTTACCAATTTTATTTTTATTCTTATTACAAAGGAATGAAAAATGATTACTACCATTACATTTATAACAAGGGTTTTTGAACCTATACCTGCATTGAGACTGATCATGATTTAGGTAACTGCACAAAATGCATCCTCCAATTTCTTTTATTTTCTTTATCCTACTTTCAGGACTATCAAATTTTTGACATTTGCTTATATAATGGGTATCATACCCATCAATTTTTAAATAATGACACAGAACACAATTTGCTGGTCTACTTGACACATTTTTTGTTTTTAAATCAACTGCAGCTGCTAGGCTCAGAGCCTTTTTCTCTTGAGATGCAGAAAAAGTATTTTTCATAGAGCTACCAGAGTTATTCTCTCTTGTACACTCTTTCAACCTATTAAGCACTTCAAAGGAGGTATCTAATATGGAATTTAAATCTGGTTTGGCATCATTATTAACAGTCATAAATGAATTTTTTATTTTATCAGATATTCCCTGCCATACAAAATATTGCATAAAAATCTGACCATCCACATCTAATCTCACCATCTGATCTTTCAAAACTCTCACTTCACTAACCCACTCCATCATACTAGAAACATTCTGCAGTTTTAATTTTACAATTTTATCAATAACAGAAAATTGTTGCCCTATTTTGGAAGAAAAAGCCTTAAGTAATAAATTTTTTGCTACATCATATGTTTGATCCTCCACTTTAAGACTTTCAATATATACCTTAGCAGGGCCAGACACCTGTTTTACCAAATACCTATATTTTTCAAATTGTGAAAAACTGCGATTGTTCATGATGCTCTCAAATGAAAAAATAAATTGATTTAAATTTTCTGGCTGACTATCAAATGATGGAAGGTCTATAGGTGGAAATTTTATATGTTGAGCATTAGCTGGAGTAGGTGGTGATTGATTTTGATTATGATGTGTATGATGTGAAATATCAAGTGTATTTATAATGACACCTAAATTAACATTATAATCTGAATTTTTTATATCAATCTGTTCCTGCCTTCTAAAATCATATTCTGGGCAGAGTACAAATTTCTCTGATATTAGTTCATTCAAATTTTTAAGCTCTAATTTTAATTCTTTTAAAGTATCAGAATATGCATATTTCTCCTCTACTGAGAGACTTGCTAATTTGGTATAAACATTGTTAATCAATTTTGTGCAAGAAGATCTCTTAGCCCCTCTTCTATTAATAAGGTTTTTCACTAGAACCAACTCCTCAGAAGGGCTGTCAGTAATATCATTAATATATTTTATTTCAACTCTTGGATCATATGAATCCATGATCAAAATATGAATTTGTCAAATTTTAAATATTAAATATGAAAATCAAATATTAAATTTTAATTGATTAAATTTAAATGGAAAAAAATCAATTTAATTTATTTTAATTTAAAATACTGAATTTTCATTCAATTAAAATATATCAAATATTAAATATCAAGCCCTATAGGCGGAATTTCAAAATATTAAAATATCATAGCCCTATAGCGGAATTTTAAAATTATTAGTATATTAGTGCCCTATATATGGTAGTGCCCTATATATGGTAGTTGGAAATTGTATGATATTAGTAGGTTAGTAACCTTATACAGGATAAAAAAAAACTATAATTGGAAATATGGACAGTAGACCTATAAATGGAAGGTGTCACTGAACTCCACAATTACCAATTTTTGGAAATATGTTCCAGTAAACCTATAAATGGAAGGTGTCACTGAACTCCACAATTACCAAACACTCCTAATAATATTTTTCAGCATTAATAAATAAAATATCAATTATAATTATACGAAATAGTCTTCTCAAGCCATCAATCTCTTAGCTTAGCTACACCACTACTACACTGTCAATATTGACCACAACTTGAACCCAGCATATTACTATTAAATAACCAGGAGCAGGCTTTGGAGGCTTTAATCTGAGAAGAAAGTTAGGCAGATCGAATCCCGCTGAGGATGCCATATACAAAAAAATCAAGAAATGAATTGAAAAAATTGAAAATCCCACTGAGGTTTTCATATACAAAAAATTATCAGGAATTAACAATCTTGATTACTTTGCATAAAAAATATTTAAATATAAAGACAATAAAAAAAAGGAAAAACTTTACTTTTAATTTTGCTTAAATGACTATTAATGAATATTTTATATTATATTTTTAGTTTCAAGGAAAATACATAAATAAAAAGGATGTTGAAAGATGCTTCCAGCCTCAAGCCAACCCAGCTCTATCACAGCAGTAACAAGCTCCCAGCTGAAAAAATAAATGGGAGCCTTTTAAAAGTTGGTACTTTCAAAAAACCAACTTCCTAAATCTATATTTTTGGAAATATTTGATTTATATTATTTGTTAATGCACCAAACTTACAAGAAATGATCAAAAAGTTGCCTCAAAATTGTGATTCTTTCCATATTGTGACAAAGGCCAAATGTGGCTATGAACCTTAAATTTATAAATTTTAATTAATAATTAACAGGAACTCTGCCTATTAAGGCATACTTTATATAAATAAAGTGATCTAAGCAAAAGTAAATTAAC
>JABUQX010098881.1:20000-22500 GCA_015478945.1 Trachelipus rathkii
TCAAGCAGGTAATTAACATTCGGGATTATCAGAGCAGATCGCAATATTATGTTAAGGACAGTTTTTGCAGTGGTCTTTGAACAACTTTACAAAATCTTGTGGACATGATAAGAAGCATTGCCAAATAGGATCAATTTTTTTTGTTTGATAATGTTAGCCACAGTTTCAACTAAAGGAAAATATTTGACTATTTCGGAAAACGGTAATAATGGAAATTGGCTTATTTCCGAAACAGTATATCAGAAAAGCTGTTTTGTTTTTTTTGCCTTGTTGCCTTTCCTTGACCAATTTCTAACCCTAAACAGTTTTATCATATTTATTGGGAAAATAGCAATTACTATAATATTTTTTGGAAGTCCAAACGGTTTCACCAAAGTTTTAGACAAGTGTGTTGAATGTATTTTCTTCTTAGGGTTGGAGTCTCTCAAAGAGTTTGTCTTTTATTGTGGCAAAAGTGTTTCGAATTTCCAGAATAATGTTTAGGTCATTAATGACTAAATTAAGACGATTGGACTTACACAATGAAAACACTAATCCTTTTTTATATTTTCCCGCAGTTTTCTTTTGAACTCCATGTTCTTTCCCTACCATTGCTGCGCAGCCGTCGTACCCCTGACTAACCAACGCATAGACATGGATCCGAAAACTTTCTTCTAAAAACAAATCAATCGTTTTGGCAACGGTTTTACATCATCCATCCCTTCAAGAACTTCAAACCCCAGAAATTCTTCTTGAGCAGTCAATTTTCCAAATCAAAAAACCTTATCTTTTAGATAATTGCTCATTGCTTGACAATCCGCATGTTTCATCTGTCAATATGGGAATAGACACTAAATTTTTTTGCATCCACGACAATCATGTTTTTTTTGTTAATTCCACACAAATTGATAAGTTCATTTTGAATCATTGAAGACGTCTGTTCAGACGGCATTTTTTTGTCCTTGAATATGTTCTTTCAATTCCACATCACCACTCTTCTATTCTAAAAATTTAATCCATGTCTTTCAAAAATTCCTTCCACGGCAGGCCTATACCTCTTAAAGGTAAGTCATGGGTTCCGCAGAAAATTATGGTCCTCCAAAATTGCTTGTAATATTTTCTTTTAATTCCGACATTGTTTTTCATGTGCTGTCTGCAGTTGCATATCAACGAGTACGCCTTCCAAGATTGATTTAGCAGCTTTGGCAGCCGCCAAATGTTATCGACATACTGAGAGTTCTAGCGGAGAATACTGTCAGAAGCTAGCTGTATAAAAGAACACAGCTAGTTGACTTCAAGCCAATATGAAAAAGAAAACACATTAAAACTCTTTAGGAAAAATGTAAGTTTATAATACATTAGTAATTAGTAGTTCCTACTTCATTATCTATCGATTGATGCATCTTTTTTTCAGTTTTATACTAATAAATCCTTAGAAGCGTCGTCTGGCGGACATATAAGGTTCTTTTTCATATTTCCCCAATATTTAGGGGGGCAATTGCCCCCTGCCCCCTGTATACGCTCATGATTACATTACTAAACGGGATAATAACCGTGTAAGATAAACACATTTTGAGACATTGAGAGGAGCGTTTAGGAAATTTTGGAAAAAAAAAGTTTATCTTTTATCAAAATCGAATCTAATACAATTTAAAATCTGATAAAATATTGTATAAACTCGTAAATTAAGGTAACGGTTAACGGATGTAGGGGAAATTTTTAACTCGTTAACGTTAATTCACATATGTAACTCGTCAATAGTCCGTTATTTCTTTTCGAAATTAACGAAATCGTTAAAAGTAACGAAAAAATTAACGAAATCGAATTAAAGAAATTAACCGCTTTTAACGGGTAATGGTCCACTTTATATATATATATATATATATATATAAATATATATATATAATAATATATCTATATATATATATATATAAATATTATAATATAATATACTATATATATATATATAAATATTATATATATATATATTAATATATAAATATATATATATATATATATATATACGATATTAATTATATATATATATATATATATATATATAATATATATATATATATATATACTATATATATACATATAATATGATATATATATTTATATATATATATATATCAATATACATATCATATATATATATGACTATATATTATATATATATATATATATATATATATAATATATATATATATATTATATATATATATATTTTTATATTATATATATATACTATATATACTATATATATACTATACTTATATATATATATATGGGTCAGCATGCCCGAAAGTTTCAGGCCATGTAACTTAAAAAACTATTAATAGGTAACACGAAAATAAATATTCATTTTATAATCAGGAGGACATTTCTTACCGCAGAAATTAAAAAAAAAATCAAAAAAACAATTAACGCTTTTAAAAAATTAAAATTGTTAAAAATCTTGAAAATATTTACCAGTTTTTTTGACCAATTCGATGATTGCCGCCTCACATACGGACTTTGA
>JABUQX010098881.1:25000-32758 GCA_015478945.1 Trachelipus rathkii
ATATATAATATTATATATATATATATATATACTATTATATAATTATATATATATATATATATAATATATATTATATATATATATATACTTTATATTATATATATTATATATATACTATATATATACTATATATATATATATATATATATATATATATATATATATATATATATATTATATATCATATATATATATATAAATACATGTATAATTATATATATATATATATAAATATATATAATTATTATATATATATATATATATACTTATATATATATATATATATATATATATAATATATATATTATGTATATATATATATATACTATAATATATATATATATAATAGGGTCAGCCTCCAGAAAGCAACATGCATGTAACTATGAAGGTAGAACAGCTACATTAAAATAAATTACATTTTTGTAATCAGGAGATTTTTATGGATGAAATTAAAAAAAAAAATAACGCTTTTAAAAAATTTTTAATTCCTAAAAAAGTTGCGAAACTATGATAAGTACGGACAACCTAGCTCCATTTCAGTTTCTGCAAGAGTTAATAATTTTTTTTTTTTTTAACTAATCGAATACTCCACGGTAAAAAGAAAAGATGGAACGAGTCAGGGTATCTGGGCCTCAGGGGGGGACGACATGGAAGACTACGTCCCCCTCTGCCAACCTTTGGCTCGAGCCCCTTAAAAAAAATTAAAAAAAAGAACAATTTTTATCAACTCTAGCGCGAGCATGTACTCAGAGTGTACGCTGCCAGGCCTAAGATGCTGGTAATATTTAAGGTGTTATTAATAAATATTAGAATTAAAATACATTTTTTTATTTTGTTTGATTTTTTTTTTGGTTCGCTGAATTCAAAAAATGTTAATTTTATTTTTCTGTATCTGTTATAGTTTTTTTTAGATACATATGCATGTTGCTTTCTGGAGTCCGGCCATATATACTATATATATATATATATATATATATATATACTATATAATATATATATATATATATATATATCTATACTATATATATATTATATATATATAATATATTATATATTATATGATATATACATTTGAGTGTGTGTGTTTGTGTATGTGTGTTTCTGTGTGAATGATTTGAAAGAAAAGAGAAGAAGAGAGACTATCAGGGTAATTGCGAAGACTTTCTAAGCTGGCAAAGATACTGGTATTGGCAGAGGGATGTACTGGAGCCTTACGATATCAAAACTTCGTCTCCTGGAAGAGTCCTGAAATTCCTGCGGAAAATCGGGATGAACCAGGAGTTTTAATAGACAAGGGCGTGTCACAAAAGATCCAAGTGGGTCGCAGTGACAAGGGGCCTCAATAGAGACCACCACCCTAACAATCTAATCTAATCTATATGAAAAAACCATCTCAACATACTTCATTTATTCTCTCATATACCCCTTTCTTTACACCACACAACTTCTCTAATAAAGTTCATTCCTCTCATTTTATCAATTCTTCTCACAACCTAGCAACCCCTAAGATTGTCCATCCGAACACATTGAACTTTAGATCTATACTTCTATATTCCAGGACCATGTCCTCACTTCACTACTATACATTAAAAAGATGGCAAAATTCCCTCATGGGTAAGACCGCTAGCCACGCACTCAAGACGTAGTCCCTTTACATTCACCAAACGATTTAATTGCTGCACCAGCACCTTCCTGCCATTCACAACTTCCTACTACACTCTGCACGTTCCTTCCCTTCTCATCCAAAACAAATAACCTAAAATATTTTAAATTCAGACACTTGTTACAAGGCTGAATCACCATCTACAAAAACTTACACTGGGGGGAGGAAGTGTTCCTCATTTCACAAAACCATAACACTTACCTCTTATCCCACGTTTACTTTTCAAGCCCCTCCTTCTTACACACCCTAGCCACATCTCCTCTACAAATCTCTTCAACACTCTCTTCAGATTTCGCCACACATAACCAAAATCATGATATAATAGGTTAGGGGCACCCTACTCTCATCATAACCATTCTCCACCTTATCTAACACACATTTCTTGCATCCTACCTCGAATTCTTTCTAACCCCATCCATATACAAATGAAAACCAAGGAGACATAACCACAACCCTGTCTCACTCGCTATTAATATTCTTAAACCAATCACCATTGACCCCATTTTTAATTCTGACACACGCTTACCACTATCGTACATACATACTTTTGAATTTTCCATTCAGAAGCCTACCACCAACACCATACTTCATTACTAACACCTGCCATAAAGCTTCCCTATTAACTCTATCATACGCCTGTTGCAAATCCATAAAAACTAAATACAATTTATTCTTTTCTTCTCCCTCATTTTCTCATCATTTGTTCAATGTAAAGTTTGAGACTTACACAATCCTCTACACACTCCTAAAACGGCTCCTTGTTCTTCACCAATTCAGGAAATCAATTCAGCACAAATCGACCGTACGTCTTTCGACCAAAATACCAGCATTTATATCTTTCCCTACAACACTCAATAACACTTCATTCCCTTAATTTCCTACAGTTCCACCCTTCTTCTCCCTTACCCATATATATAAGGGTACTATTTTACCGCCTCTCCTCCAATCCTTGACTTATTTAACCCTCTAAAAACGCTTCATTACACAACTTCCAAATACCAATCATCACCATTCTTCGAATAAATAACATTTTTGATTTCACCAAGTAATTTCATCATTATACCTCGCAGATTTACCATTCTTCACTTTTTCAACTCTACCATACCTCGTCCTTATAATAACTCATTCCCCAAAAACATATTCTTCTGCACCATCAAAAACCCACCACACTTCACTATCACCTCTTCATTTACTGTTAATATGTGCAGATTTTCGAAGGTTGCTTCTTTCCACACTCCTCTCACAACCATTTCATCAGTTACAAAGCACCATCCCTTTTCATTATTCTAAGCAGATTCCCCTTAATTCTCATTCTAACCTTTCGCGCTTCCTTCCAGAAGAGCTTCTATTCCCTTGTAAGTCCCCATACATCCTTTCCAAAACTGTTCATTAACCTCTTGTTTTCTCCTACGTATACCACCTTTTAGTATTTCTATTTTTCTCTTATATATTCCAAGCATTCTTTCTTTAAGTCTCATCTTGCCTTTAGTAAATTCAAACTCACGCTTCTTTTTTACCGTTTAACCGCTTTCATCACCTCTTCATTTCACCAATCACTGTTAACATTCTACTTCCTACTTATAGCACATCCACATACTATCCATTTGCCACTACTACACAATTGCTCCTTCATTTGCCCCAGATTTGTTCAGTATCATCAACATATCATATAATATATATTATATATATATAGTAATATATATATACTATAATATAATATATTATACTATAATATAATATATATTATATATAATATATATATATATTAATATTTATTATATATATATATATATGTATATATATATATATATATATATAAGATATAATATATAATATATATATTATATATTATAATATATATATATTATATATATATATAATATTATTATATATATATATATACTATATATATATATATATATATAATAATAAATATATATATAATATATATTTTATTTATTTATTTAAATATTTACCTACCACTTTTTCCCGCTTGAGCGGGGTAGTGGTACGTACAGCCTCTCTCATTCACACTTCCCCTCATCTCGCCCTCACCCACCTCCTACCACCACACTCTATCTCTCGCACCACCCTACCCATCATTTCCTCCCTCATCCCTCATCTCTCCAGATCCCTTTTTCTCCATCCATCTCCACCTCCTTCTTGGTTCTCCCCCATATCCTTCTCCTCCTATCCCTCCGCTCACCAAACTTCCTAAACCCACTCTCTGTTCCTCCATTCTCCTAGGATGCCCATACCATTCTTACATTCCTTACAATCACTTTCCCACCAACCACCATATCCTCCAATCACATTCTCTCCGCTCACCACCCTATTCCTAATCCTTCTCCCTTCTGCTAACCCCACAAAACCGCCTCTCAACCCACTTTCATCATCTCAAATACTTCCAACTTCTTCCTGGACCTGGGCATTCCACCCCCACGTCACCACCATACAACACCGCTTGGTACACAATATTTTTCAAACATCTATCTTAACTTCATGTGATAAAACTCCCCCCCTTTCCATAATCCTTTCATACCTTTAACTTTTTCTTCTCCCTTCTCACTATTCTGTTTTATCTCACTCCTTCAATCCCTCCACCCCCTTACCCAAGTCCATCCCTAAATATTATAAATCTTTACTTCTTCCAATACTACACCCCCAACTCTAACCTATTAAGAGGAAACAGCTTCCTCCTCCTCAAAGACTAACCACTTTACTCTTAACGAATTTTATATGAAAGCCCAATGGTTCATACCATTCTCTCAAACTCCGACTCACCACAATACCTCAGCCCTTCCGCAGTTATCTTCGCCACTAGGAGCAAGGATATCGCGCAAAGCCAGATATCATGTTCAACTTCCCTTCCTATTCATTCCCCATTCATCAAATTTCACCCCCTTCCCCTCCCCCTCACCATTCCTCTGCAAACACTCACCATAAACAAATTGGAATAGCCACGGCAACATTACACACCCCTGCCTCAATCCTCTCACCCCCCCAAACATCTCTCACTCTCCCCACCTAACACTCTCACACACATTTCTACTATCCTTATAAAAGGCCCTATACCTAGTTGCCTAATTACCCCCACTCCCCATTTTCCACTCCAACATCACTCACAGTTCCCCCCTCATATACTCGGTATCATCATAAGCTTTCTCTAATATCTAAAAAAAACCACATTACCACTTTCCTTTCCTCTCTATACTTTTCTTCACAAGCATCTTTAGTGTAAAAACACTTGGTCCAACACGCCTTCTTCTATCCCTCCAACATTCTTGTTCTACCCCCATTCTTCCCTCCGACACACCTCTCATTCCTCAATCAGTATTCTCCCATACACTTTCCCCACCACACTTAAAAAAGACATATACCTCTATAATTTCCACATTCCATCCTATCCCCTTTTCCCTTATATACAGGGGACCAAACAACCATCCTCCCAATTTCCTGTAGATGGGTACACATCAACACACTCCTCCAACATATACTACAATAACATACACCATCTCCACCCCAACACTCCTTCCATCCCTCCAACACACTTTTCTCCATTTCTCCAACACACTTCTCCGATCCCTAAAACACATTTTCACCGGTCATCTTACACACCTCTTCCATCAATCTAAGACATTTCACACCCTCCCTACCCCATTCACTCCCCAACCATCACCTCTTGCAAATCTCCTCCCCTCCCCCTCCCCCACCCACTTCATTCAATAATCCACTAAAATACTCCCCCCCACCTCTTCCTCACCCTATCCTCTCCTCCTATCCACTCCCCATCTCCTCCCTTAATCCTCTCCCCCAACCCCTCCTTCTTCTTCCTTTTTTTATTAACTTCTTTCCAGAACAACTTGCTCCCCGATTCAAAATTTTCCGTCACTTTTCTACACCATTCATCTTTTGCTCTTCTCTTCGTCCTCCACCACCCACTTTTCTTCCACTCTAACCCATCTCTATTCCTTCCAGTCTTTCCTTCTCTCCTACTTCCCAACCATTCCAACATAACCTCTCCTATCCTTTTCACCACCTCCTTCACCTCCTCATTCCACCATTCACTCCCTTTCCTTCTGCTTGCACCCACCCTTTTTACTCCACATACCCTTCTAGCCTCTTCACATACTGCCTCTTTAAATCTCATCCACTCCCCCTCCACCTCCCCAAATCCCGTCCCTCTCACGTCTCTCACCTATCCTCCATACCCCTCTTAAACTCCCTCTTACACACTGTCTCCTCCAATTTTTCCACCTTTTATCACTTCCTACTCTCCTCTTTTCCCCCTTTCCCTAACCGTCACCATCTCCTCCCACCCTTTATCCTAGAGCCAACCACCAAATAGTGATCCGATATCCCCTCCCCGCCCCTCTAAATTACATTTACATCTAGCAATCTTACCTCTATCCTTCCCATTTACACCACCACATAATCCGATAGCCGCCCTCCCCCCGTTAATCTCACTCTTCTGATTACTTGAGAATCTCACTTTTGAACAAGTATTCCCCACTTATCATTCCTTTTTATTCAACACAACAACTCTCAGCTTTCTCCTTAACATTCCTCTCTCCCCTAACCCCAAATCGGTTCCTATATTCTTCCCCACCCCCTCCCTCATCCCACTCCTGCATATCAAATCTCCCAAATAGACATTTTACTCATTACCCCAAAACTTCCCAACACTCAATTCAACTCACTCACAAAAATCTTCTCTCTCCCTCTCCCTCGCTCCATTCACTGGTGCATATGCCATATAAAAACCCACATTTCCCCCCCGAATTTAACTTTTACCCACATTATCCTCGAACTCACCTGGCTGCACAAACCTTACCTATAATCCCACACCTCTATTCCTTCATAAACTATTTCCACCCCTTCCTCGCCCTCACTCTTCTCGTTCACCCCTGATTATCATACCCTTGTATTTTCCAAAGATCCATTCTCCCTCCTTTCCCTTCAGCTCTAGTTTCAGTTAACCTAAGCACATCTAACCTTTTTCTTCAAACAATAAACCCACTTCCTCCCTCTTCAAATCCTCGTTTACCCCTCTCACGTTTCATACCATCCCACTCTAATTAGCCTCACTCCTTCCCCATCTTTTCCCTTTCTTTATTATATTACTCACTTCAGCTGCACGCGATTGTTGGGGGACTCCCCCACCCTAGGGCAACTTTCCCAACACTAAGGCCACCACCCCGCTCACCAAAAATACACCCCCCCAATAACAACCAATAACAATTAAGAAAAAGTTAAAATAGATAATATAAAAAAGTAAAAACCTACAAACTCTAATTCAATTTATATTGTATTCCTACACACCCTTTCCCTCCATCCCCTCTATCCCTCCCTCTCCCTTCTCACTTTCTTTCTCTTTAAAATATTTACATTATCTATTAAAAATCTTTATTTAAATTTATTTAAAATTCTTTAAAATCCTTATATTATATAATATATATTTATTGAAATATTACAACAACGAAAATAATTAATGAATACGAGATTCTGTTTACGAGATTCTGTTTTACAGAATGTGTTTTACAGAATGTGTGAGGCTACTTAATACAGGACAATTACGTCATCACCGACCATAGTGCCGGGACCAATAGAAAATAAGCACAAATTCTGTCTGTATATTATTCCCTACTGAAGCGTTTTTACACTCATATGAATGATGCCTATATTATATTAGAAAGAATATAATATAAAATATTTACCAAAGACAAAAAATATAAATATATTTTTAAACTTAGTTTTTACTAGATACAGAATACCTGTGCATAAGCCTCACACACAATTTTATAAAATACTGCAGAATTTTTCCTCAGGAAGACATTTATTTTTCTGAAGAAACATCTGAAGCATGAAGAAGCCGAATCTACGATATGATGAGTCTGGAAGCTCTCTATAGAGAAGTAGAAAATTGTAGACTTTTCAAAAACGGTCGCCAACGGTCTAAATCGCAGAATAATAATCTTCATATAGTAGTAACTGCCACGCTTTAACCAAGTAGTAATTTACTGTTTAGCCAAACCGCATTCTAACAAATATGAGAGAGATTTCTTAATTATTGACATGAGTGAGCCTCAACGGAG
>JABUQX010098882.1:2500-15000 GCA_015478945.1 Trachelipus rathkii
ATATCTTGATCCATATGGGCCAAATTTGAGCGTCTTCATTTTCGAAGAGAAACTCTGACACTTGGATGAGATAAATTTATGGAAATCTTGAAAAAGAACTTATTGCGAATCTGGTTTGGTATAGGATTTAAGATTCTACAGTCACCACAGGGGCATCACTCACCTGGAGTAATTTTGAAACGAGATGAAGTGGTGACGACCAGGGGAATTAAGAAAATTGAAGGATACCAATTCAGTTTTTGCAATTGCAAATTCTTCCTTTGTAAATGGGAGATGATACTGAATTATTCAGAATTCGAAGAGGAGCCTAAAGGTTTGTAGTGGAATTCAAAATGAGTTGCAGATCATAATCCAAAATTAATTGAAAATTATAAAATAAGTCCGTATCGCTAACGTTTGTTTGCGGTTCGTTTGAGTCATCTTCTTGGAGTGTTCTGATTTGGATTTTTAAGCATTATTGGTGTGTTTTCTTTTGGAGACGAACTTTTCTTGTTGAGGAGGAAGGAGAGAAGATAGAGTGTAAGTATTCAATTCTTTTCATGTTTTGGCATCGTAATAAGAAGCACTGGTGAAAATGTTAAATGAGTTATCAAAAGGCGCTGGTGTTTAATTTCAAATTCAACATATAGAGGCCCCTGTAGATTCTTTGATGTAAAATTTTGTTCTTCTGGTTCTTGATGTGAAATCATATGAGTTGGATAAATGATTTAAAAATCATGCAAATGAGGATTTATTCAACGAATAATTAATAAAAGTTGCCCGTCTGTTGAGATTCTCTTTTTCTTTATACTTTGAATGAGCAGTCACGGCCTTTCCCTGAATTTGACTCCCTTGTCGAATTCTTTTTTCGGAATTCTTGATGATAGAGATTCGGAGTGGTGGCCTTTTCCTGAATTTTTCCTCCTTGCTGGTGCGCCGTGCCTTCTCGTAATTTGAAGTCGATGATGGTCTGATGGGCGGTATACTCCCGCGAGTTTCATTTCCTTCGATTTTTCTGACTGAGCACCCCGTTCTCAACGATCAGTGCTTTCATATATTGATTTTTATTAATGGTGTCGCAAATTTTTGCTTACGCAAATTTTGACATAAGTTCGAGATAAAACAGTAAATTAGCAACCTTAGTGAATAGTTACACCAGGTGATATATAGAGTTGGGCGTATATATATATATATATATTATATAGTATATATATATATATATATATATATATGCATATGGTATATATATATATATATATATATATATATATATATATATATATATATATACATTTATAAGCAGTTGACTCCGTTAATATTAGGTTAGGTTAATTTAGGTTAAGTTTGGTTAGGTTAGGTTAGGTTAGATTAGGTTAGGTTAGGTTAGGTTAAGTTAGGTGAAGAGTTAATTAACTTAAAAAAAAATGTTGCATTTTATCCTGAACACTAAAATAATTATAAATCGTTCCAGAGGCTGAAAGTTTATAACTGTTTATAAATATATATATATATATATATATATATATATATATATATATATATATATATATATATATATATATATATATATATATATATATATATATGTTATTACATATATATATATATATATATATATTTGCTAATGCTTGGGTTATTTATATATATATATATATATATATGAGAGAGAGAGAGAGAGAGAGTAGAGAGAGAGAGAGAGAGAGAGAGTTATCATGAAAATGTCAAACATTTTAACCATCGCTCTTAAGTATTTGAATAAATAATTCAAAACAAAGTGAAATATGAAATTTAAAATAGAAAATTCTTCTCTTTGTGTGGATTTACATATATATATTATATATATATATATATATATATATATATATATATATATATATATATATATATATATATATATATATATATATATATATATATATATATATATATTACATATACATATATATATATATATATATTGCATATTAACTAGATATATAAATATATATAAGAGAGTAGCATTTATATATTTATATATATATATATATATATATATATATATATATATATATATATATATATATATATATATATATATACATATATATACATATATATATATAGAGTGGAGGAGTATAAAGGTCATGTTATTCAACTTTCTCAATCAAAACCAAAAGAAAGAAAATTAATCGTGTTTCTTAGAATAACACATTTTATGATCTTATGACACAACTCACATCCAAATAAAATATCTAACAAAAAAAAAATGAATTCGGTATATTTTTTTCATTTATAGCTTTGCTTTTTAATTGTAACTTTAGTTTTTATGTTTAAGATTCATCAAAATCATCAAATTGACCGATTCTCATAACACATTCTACAAACATTGAATGAACAAATAAAGTATTGTTAAACAGAATTATTTTAATGTTTGCAAAAATTGAAAAAAGAAATCACATGTTTCTTACAAAATCTAAGAAAATGAAGCAGTCAGTGTCAACTATCTTGAAGGCAGTTCCAAATTGGTGGGCGAGAAATACAGTCTGTGGTTGACTACTGTACGGGAGGGACAGGTTACAGGTTGAGCTCTTCATTGAATATTAAAATAAATTTATATATTAAAAACCTGGAAATTATGTTAAAGATTACAAATTACAAGAATATTTGAGGAATAAATGAAAAGCAAAACTTTCATTTTTCTTTTCTTATATTTTTTGTATATGTTTTGGAAATTAATCTCGGTCATCTTATGGCCCTATTATCAGCAAACAATGAAAAATATTTATGAAAAAAAAAATAATAAACTTTCCTTTAAAAGTATTTATAATTTTTACCTACAGTGATAATTTCAAAATGGCAACAATATTTTTGGTTCATCCTGTATTCAAATTTTATTTAAAGTTATGAAATAGATCAATGCATTTCTTTATTTTATTATCAAATCATCTCTTTATTTTATTGCATTTAGAGCATATAAATTTTTGAAAGGCAATTCATCTAATTATATTTATTAACTCTTCTGTATATTTACTTTTAATTTTTAATTTTGTTGTTTATTAATCAGTTTTTTAATTACATATTCTCACTGTCCATTTATGAAATATGAGAAAATATGTTTGAAAATAAAGTAATTTTAATATTTTTTAGAAATCTTTTTTTATAATCGAATGTGCCCCAAAAATTGGAAAGACAACCCAAGTCAAATTACTGCAAAAAAAAAAAAAAAAACGTACATGAATAATATAAATATATTTGATCAAAACATAACTAAAAGCTTACTGTAAGTTGGAATCAAAATGTCTTGTTATTTTTATAATAGGTGATCGGAATGCCGCTATACATATATAATAAAAAGGTCGATATATCGATAATAATTGATTTATCGATAAGAATCGATTTATCAATAATAATCGATTCTTTTGAAAAATATCAAATTGCCCTCGATACTATTTAGTTAAAAAATCGAAATATTGTTTCATAGAATATCATATATATATATATATATATAAATAGTATAAATATATATATATATATATATATATATATATATATATATATATATATATATATATATATATATATATATATATATATATATATATATATATATATATATATATATAAAGGTTCAAACTAAAAGTATACTGTACCAGATTCGTCCCGCGACAGTAATTACTTGAGGTTGGCATCACTGAGTAGAAGATGCAATCATTTGTGCTCTTGTGAGACGATATTATGGTCAACGCGACTACAGAATTGAGAACTATTCCAACAGAGAGATTCCAGATATGCTTCATTCAGATGGCAAACCTTTGACTAAGTCTTTAAATCTAAAAGGGTCCTATTTTTGAAGTGATTAAGAAAATAATCATCAGGTTAGCAACATTTATTTCCTGAGATGGTTAATATTTTCCAAGATGAATCTGTATAACCTTTACTTGTTTTGAAATGGAGTTATTTTTATTTGCAATTTGATTTTTTTTTTTGAAATGACTGAAACAATTCTAACCTCGAGTGTTAAAAACGGCAAAATAACCGGAAGCTACGATATATATATATATATATATATATATATATATATATAAGTATGGCATATATAGTATATATATATATATATATATATATATATATATATATATATATATATATATATATATATATATATATATATATATATATATATATATATATATATATATAATATATATACATATATATATATATATATATATAAGAGAGAGAAAGAGAGAGAGAGAGAGAGAGAGAGAGAGAGAGAGAGAGAGAGAGAGAGCAGTGTTCACTTATTTCCATTTCACAGGTTTCAATTTATAAAAATTATATATTTAATGTTCCTTGATAAATCTTTTTAATGAGCAAGTTGAATTGTGCTCATGGACAAATTATAAGACATCGTATTTCTTATGGCACAAATGAAAAGGGTACATAATATACTAACAAGGCAGCTAAACAGAAACAAATGTTGCAAAAATAGTTATAAGATCCGATGTAGACCTATTAAATAATAGGAGGCCTATTCGAAATTTATCCTTTAATAAAGTTTTGATTTTGCATACCTTTTAGTCCAATAAATTGAAATATTTGTAATGGAAATGTTTTTACATAAATAATTACATTTCCTTTCGCTCTTAAAAGTCTGACATTATAATCCAGTAAGATTAAATTAGTTACTGGTGTTAAATTAACAATTATAAATTTATTCAACGTTAATCTTTTCAATATTATTAAATTTTACTTTTTCGTATGGCCCTACTCATTACACTTAATTAAATATAAAAAATAATATAATGTAAAATGAAAGAATTTTTTTTTTTAAATATTCATTTTTTTAACTCATCTAAGTGATTTCAATAAGTGATTTCATTATTTAGAAATGCTCAAAATTTATACCACATAAATAAAAATATTGATGATTCGATACGGAAGAAATAATATCGATATATCGGATGAAAAATATCATTGATTTTTCCGATATTTTCGATCAAAAAAATCAATATCGATATGTAAAGATTCACTTTCGGTATCCCTAATAGGTACGTTCAATAATAAATGAAAATTATCTTTTCCGTACATGCCAAATATATTAATTAAATTAAGCAGTTTGAAATGCAATTAAAAAATGGATGTTTATAAAGAATGGGGAAGAGACCATGTGAAAATATCCTCTTCAATAAAAGAACAAAAATAAAGTAGTTATTATAGTTTAAGCATTTACTACCATATCATAAGATTTTTCAATGGTATTCCCACAACCATGAGTCACATGAATTTACTTCTAGCAAAGGCAAAAACAACATTTTTAATCTTAATGTTTTCATTATGATATTCATCATTATCATCACTGACCTCTTTCCTCTCCTCTAATGAGTTTCCTTTGATTCCTCATTATATCTGTTTGCTACAAACGTTCATTAAACGATGTGTTCAATTTTCATCATTAGTTAATTTATAATAAATCAAGATTGCTTCTGACACGTTCATCACGATTGAACACGTTTCACATTTTAACAAATTTCTCTTTTTGTTTAAAGTTATTACAAATTATTCATTTGTCCTTTCAATAATTCAATTTATTTAATAATCCTTTTCCTTGTGATAAAAATGGGTGTAACCCTAATTACTCTTAGGGAATATATATATATATATATATATATATATATGGGTGTTATATATGTATATATATATATATTTATATATATATATATATATATATATATATATATATATATATATATATATATATATATATATATATATATATTATTATTATTGTTACATATATTATATATTATATATATATTTATATATATTAATATTGTTGTTATTAGATTTATTAGTATAATTACATATTATATATATATATATTATTATTATTATTATATATATATTATTATTATTATTATTATTATTATATTATTATTGTGAGTAATATAAATATATGCTAATTTATAATATGTTATTATATATATTATTATTAATATTATTATTACATAAATAAATATATTATATGTATATTGTACATATATTATAGCATTATTACCTTAATCATAAATATATATATATATATATATTATTATATATATATATTTATATATATATATTATTATATTATATATATATATATATATATATTATTATACATATTGTTATTATTATATATATATATATTATTATTATTTTTTATATTATATATTATTGTTGGCATATATATATATATATATATATATATATATATATATATATATATATATATATATATATATATATATGTTATATATATATATATATATATATATATATATATATATATATATATTTATATATATATATATATATATATATATATATATATATATATATATATATATATATATATATATATATATATATATATATATATATATATATATATATATATATATAATTATAAAATGATTTGTTTCTTAAAAATCTTAAGTGTATAATAAAGAGGATTAAAACGACGGCCGCAAGCATATAGTTTTATTTAGAGGGACAATCCATAAAAACACTATCGAGGTTTCGACCTCCCTTCTGAGAACATCATCAGAATTAGAAGGAAACAGGGAAGTTAATGACAAATAAGAAAGTACAATAAAATTAAAAGGGTAAACATTAAACATGAATAGCAGGCAAATTGATAATAATAATAATAATAATAATAATAATAATAATAATAATAATAATAATAATAATAATAATAATAATAATAATAATAATAATAATAATATAATAATAATAATAATAATAATAATAATAATAATAATAATAATAATAATAATAATAATAATAATAATAATAATAATAATAATATATTAATAATAATAATAATAATAATAATAATAATAATAATAATAATAACTGGGGGTAAGGTTAAATATAATAGGTAATTTGGTAATTACTTACAGTAAGTGCTTCCTCTAAACAGATTTTTATGAAAATCACAACATAGAGTCTAAAAAATAGTAATGAAGAATAAAAAAAAATTAATGATCGGCCTCTTTAGGAAAATGTTACAGCCTCTCAAAATTTAGAATATTCCCATAGGGTTTCCTTATCCTAGAAGTGCTCGGAATTTCGTTTAATCGCGCTTTCTTGGCAAGGCAACACTATAACCCACAGATATGTTGCGATATGTTTTTACACCATAGTGTAAAAACCAAAATAGTAAAAAAAATTATAAATTAAACAGAAATTTATTCCCTGATATATATCCCATAATTTAATCCGGAATATATAGATTATATTTTAACGGTTTTGGAGTTATATTTTTATTACATATATATATTTAGTTACATGTTTTATTTAAGCTAAAGAACATAGGAAGATGCGCAGCGGGTTGCTTTAGATGTATGGCAGACCGCTCGCTGATGCGCTCGCTTCAAATGTATTTGAAGCGAGCGCTTCAGTGAGCGGTCTGCCATGCATTTAAGGCAACCTGCTGTGCTTGCTCTATAGGTAATTTGAAAAATGATCAAGAAAAGAAATTGCAATTGCCCTACATCTTTTCATTTTACATCGACTCTCATATGAGATATTCTCATTTCTTCATTGGCCTCTTGATTGATCAAGGTTGGTAGTTCCATAGTTCTGCAAACTCCAACATTTGTAATTGTCATTGATGTTTACTTCAAAATCAAAACAAATATCACATTTTCAATATGATCAAGAGCAGTTATTGTCACTAATTATGGAGACTTCAATGTAGTGCATAATGGAAGAGTGTATGAGAATAAAGTTTAAGTTATAAATAAACTTATAATAAATTAGCTTTTGATTACAACTTCAAAATATCGGAGTTGTTTAAAGGAGGTTTATTATCTTAACAGACACTTAACCTAGGAAATCTTCACGGACCACAAATATGTTTCTTAATTTCGATTAATATGTATTGATAATTTGCTTTGATGAACTATTATTATTTTTATTATTATTAAAAATTAAAATTAAGAGACTTAAGTCATCAAAAAATTTTGATTGCATAAATAATTTCGGGAGGTTCGAACTCCATGAACTCCCATGTTTGCTTTTGCCTTATATATATATATATAGAGTAATAGATCTATATATTTAATTATATTTTATCTTATATATATATATATATATATATATATATATATATATATATATATATATATATATATATATATATATACAGTGGCGGCTCGTGAAAACTTGGGATGGAGGGGCTGCAAGTTATATACATATTATTACATATTATATTAAGGTTATTATTATTACATATTTTTATATATATTATTATTTTCATTATTATACACATTATAATTGTTATTATATTATATATATATTATTATTATTATTATTATTATTATTAATGTAACAACATATACATATTATATATTTATATATATATGATATATATTATTATTATTATTATTATATTATTATTATATTATATTATATTATTATTATATATTGTAATATTATTATATATATATATATATATAATATTATTATTATTAGTTACATATTACATATATATTATTATTATATTATATATATTATTATTACATACATATATATATATATATGTATATGCAGTATATATATATATATAAATATATATATATATATATATATATATATATATATATATATATATATATATATATATATATATATATATATATATATATATATATATATATATATATATATATATATATATATATATTATATATATATATATATATATATATATATATATATATATATATATATATATATATATATATATATATATATATATATATATATATATATATATAAGAATATTTGTCAATCAGATTTTTGTTGGTACAAAAATCGAAATCGCCTTCTTTGAAGGTTTCAGAGCCAAAGTAGAAATAAAACTTTATTCTCTTCAATGTTAACATAATAAATTTTAAAAATACTCGCAATTTTAACAATAATATTTGGGGCTCACATTTCAAATTAACATCACATGCACATCATCATCAGCATTCATATAAAATGTATTATTTTTTTCTATAAAAAAATAATTTATTTAATAAAAAAAAAAAAAAATAAAAACACAAAAAAAAAAAAAAAAAAAAAAAAAAAAAAAAAAAGACGTCCACTTCCACTGAAGCATAAGAATGAACTGATTTTAATTTGTCTTTATATATATGTCTTTATATGTACAGAAGGACATTAAAGGACAGAACTAGCAACTCGATCAAACTTGGAATACAATTTTATATGAGTATAATCTCCAAGTTGTTATAAAATTCAAAAAGGCCAAAGTGGCAACATGTTAAAAATTATTATAGGAATTGGCAATCTTTTTGTTGCCATGTTTGACTTATTTTTACTTAAATAATAAAGTTGGTCTTTTTCAGGGCTGCAATATAGGAGCCAATTTATATTATTGGATATATTGAAAAAAATATCGTACATAAAATTTGTTGTTGCAAAAAGCATTCTTTTTTATTTTCTGATTAATTAATACGTTTTTATGTGTATTAAATTGTTAAAAAAAAAAAAATTTACTGGCTTCGACAGTACTTATAGACTCGTCTCCCACGCCTGGCACTTTAATTTGAGGGACTCCAGCCCCGAGCCCATAAAGACAAGCTGCCACTGTATATATATATATATATAGTAGGTGAGAGGTAGATATATAGATATAGCATATATATATAGATAGTATATATATATATATATATATATATATATATATATATATATGTTATATATGTTATATATATATATAAGATATATGTTAGTAGTGCAAAACAAGTATGGATGTCCCAAAGTAGAAGCAAAGTGTGTAACAAGTCACAGGAGTGGTGGAAGAAGAGGGATGCAAGTGATTAAAAGTAAAAAGAATAGTGGTTGAATGTACTACAGACAGGTGATGAGGTTCAAAACAAAAGTGTTTGAAATTAAATAAGGAGGAAAAAGGAATACTAAAAGATGTATACTTAGGAGGAAAAAGAGGTAAATGAATAGTTTAGAGCATGAATGGGAACTTACAAGGAATAGAAAGCTCTTCTTGAAAGGGAGCACGAAATGTTAATAAGGAGAACAAAGACAATCTGCTTAGAATAATGAATAATAGGGATGGTGCTTTCTGTAACTGATGAAATGAATGTGAGGAGAGTGTGAGGAACACTTCGAAAAATCTGCATAACACTTTGGCAGTAATGAAGAGGTGATAGAATGTGTGTGTGTGTGTGTGCTTCTGATGATGCAATAAGAAATAGGTATTTTGAGGAGAGGTCATTAGTAAGGAGAAGGTAAATGTGGTAGTGGATACAAAGTTGAAGTAGAATGCAAATATGCAGGTAAAGATGAAATTACCGGTGAAATGATCAAGAAGAACGGAGGAGAGATAGTGATTGAGTGGATTTCCAGAAGCAAAATAATATGGAGGGTATAGTCTCGAGGGATTGGAGGAGAGCAGTAAGGTATTCTGATAAGGGTAAGTGGAGATATGGCAACTCTAGGAATTGGTAGAGAATTAGCTTATTGAGTTGTAGGGAAGACATATATGTTGGTGTTTGGTCGAGAGTGCAGCCGGATTAACACCCGAGGTGCGGGACTGATTGCTGATTGGGTCATTGGCAAAGAACAACAAGGCTAGAAGTGGTAGAGGATATGTGGATCAAATCTTTACATTCAAACAAATGAAAAAAAATGATTGAGGAAATGAGAGAAAAGAAGAATAAATTGTTTTTGTAGGTTATGGATTTATAAACAGGCGTATGATGAGACGAGCTATAGGAAGCTCTATGGCAGGTGTTAGTGATATATGATGGTGGTGGTAAGCTTCTAAGTGAATGGAATAAAAAGTATGTAAAGATGATAGTGAAGCGTAAGAATAAATGGAGTTGAAAGTGATTGATTTAATACTAATAGTGGAGTGAGGCAGGGATATGTTATGTCTCCTTGGTTATTCAACTTGTATATGGATGGGTTTATGAAAGAATTAGAGGTGGGGTGGCAGGGAAAGGAATTAGAATGATGAAGAAAGGAAGGGAGTGGAGGGTACCCTGCCTATTATATGCGGATGATTTGGTTTTGTGTGGCAAATCTGAAGAAAGTTTGGAGGATTGGTAGAGGGATTTGTCAGGGAATGGAGGGGTTTGAAGGTAAACGTAGATAAGAGTAAGGTTATGGTTGTGAGTGAGGGCAGTCCTCGGTGTGAAGTTATGTTGGATGGTGAGCAACTGAAACAAGTGTCTGAATTTAAATATTTAGGATATATGTTGGATGAAAAGGGAACGGATGATGCAGAATGTAGTAGAAAGTTGTGAATGGTAGGAAGGTGGCTGGAGCAATTAAATTCTTGGTGGATGTAATGTTCCTAAGTCAAATAAGCAAGGGTTTTCCATGAGGGGATGTTGTTATCTGTGTTAATGTATGGTAGTGAAACAATGGTCTGAAATAAGAGGTATAGATCTAAAGTATATTGTGTTCAGAATGACAATCTTATGGGCGTGTTAGGTGCGAGAAGAATTGATAAAATGAGGAATGAACGCATTAGGGAGTTGTGTGGTGTGTGACAAAAGAAGTAAATGAGATAATAAATGAAAGTACATTGAGATGGTTTGGTGATGTGGAAAGGATGGATGATAGACGGCTGGTTAAGAGGGTGTATTGTGGTGAGTGTGCTGGGAATCGACCGGCTTGGAGACCGAAGAAAAAGTGGATTGATTCAGTAAAGGAATGCCTGGAGGAGAGGAATGTGAGTTTGGCAGAGGCGAGAAGAAAGGTGCATAATAGGAGTGAATGGCGGATTTTGTGAGGGGGTAGGGTTGTGACCCACCTGGGTCAAGGGATGAACCCTACATTGACGAGATGCCATAGGGAGGGTCCGTCGTGGTCCAGTGAAGCTCTAGGGTGGATTTTCCTGACTGTGACGAGTTCTCACTAGAAGGAATAGAGGGGACGGTAAAGCTGAGCTTACTTTTCGACTTTCTCTGCCCAACTCTATAACCCCAGCCTTAACTGCCATGCTCATTCTTTTATGTACTCCACTGGTAAATTTTGAAGCACACTTACTTCATCTGTTTTCAAACCTCTTTTGATTGGACACTTTCAAACGCCGTGAATCGAGGCATGTCGGTCTTTGACTTGATTTCAATTGGTTCTCTGGTGACTCACAAAGGATTTTGCAGTGTAGCAAAAATTTACACAGAAATATATATATATATATATATATATATATATATATATATATATATATATATATATATATATATATATATATATATATATATATATATATATAGCTGTGTGTATGTGTGTGTGAATTAGATCAGACAGTATCAACAAACTAAGTTACTCTCTCTCTCTCTCTCTCTCTCTCTCTCTCTCTCTCTCTCTCTCCTCAGTGTCTATATGTGTTTATAAATATAATAATGTTTTTATCTGTGTGTGTGTGTGTGTGTGTGTGTGTGTAAAAGGACTACAATATCGAAATTCCTGTTTCCCTGAGGAGCAGTTCGCAAAATATATCTATTTTTGAAAAATATTTT
>JABUQX010098883.1:0-10000 GCA_015478945.1 Trachelipus rathkii
GGACGGGACCACAAACAAATCTTTAAGTTCCCCTGGGAAAAAATGGTTAACCTATGTATAATCATTACACCATTTTAAAAATTAATTTTTAAAAAAAATATTTCTACATATGAATAATAAAACAAAAGATAAATAGTCGAGTTTTGGTTGTTACTACTTGGAAAATAAAATGCAATAAGTTTTACTAATAACCTGACGACAGAAACTTTTTTTGTTAAATGGAATATCATAAACTGTTTCTTATGTATTATTTTGGTACGCTGAAAACGAATATAACCTCCAAATTTGCACAACGGGCTTAGTTTTTTTTTTGTAATTTTACATATTTCATAACCTAACACTATAATTCACAGAGTGTAAAAAATGTCTTGTTTTGTTTAACTCCTGTTTTCTTGCGATTTTATGAAAAAAGGTGATCGCCAGCAATATAAAACGTATAATAAGTAGGAACCAAAAAATTAGATAAAATAAACGCCAAAACATGGATAAAACATGTTATGCGAACTCGATTAAAAATAACGCTCGGTCCCGACGTTTTTCATGAGCATTTGCTTCAGTTTGTATCTGGAATGTTTTGATTGGTGGGATATTAATATATTGTTTGATTTTATATATATATATATATATATATATATAGTATATATTATATATATATATATTATTTATATATATAATATATATATATATATATATATTATATATATATATACTATATATAAAAAAATTGTTTAAATTTCACTTACTATCAGAATCCTTAATTAAAATGCCAACAAAATTGTAAAAAAGTCCAAAACAAATTTGTTAGCATTGTGGTGAGATAAGTTGAAGTCCAATGAGGAATATTACCCCTTAATAAAAAAAAGCATATAACTTTATTTTGAAATTAAACTTGGTGATCAAGATAAATCTGGGGCACCTCATATTTGCTGTGCGTCTTGTGTAACATTACTTAGTGGTTGGCTTAACGGACAGTCGAGACATATGCCATTTGCAATTCCAATGGTATGGAGGGAACCAAAGGATCATGCAATGGACTTATTTTTGCATTACAAAAATTGCTGGAATAACAATCAAGACCAAGAAGACCATTAAATATCCAAACCTACCTTCGGCTATTAGGCCTGTTCCTCACAGCGAAGAGCTTCCTATCCCTGCACCACCTGAAAATGTGAATCTCTTGTCAGAAAACTCCGACGAAGATTTACAATTACGTCAAGAAAATGACGACTTTGAAGACCTTGATTTTGATGGGATGTCAACAGAACCTTATAGAAATAATCAGCATGAACTCAGTGATCCAGTTCGCGATCTATCATTGTCAAAGAAGCAGGCAGAACTATTGGCATCTAGATTAAAGGGTTGGAATCTCCTTGAGAAGGGAACTACAATTTCCTCTTATCAGCGACGCGAAGAAGAATTCCGATGTTTTTTCTCGGTAAACGGTAAGTTAGTTTATTGTACTGATGTCGATTCATTAATGAGAGGATTAGGAGACTGTCATGATCCTAAGGAATGTAGATTGTTTATAGATTCTTCTAAACTCAGTTTATAAGCAGTGCTTCTTCATAATCAAAATGTAAAACCTTCGACTCCTATTGCCTATGGAGCCCATATGAAAGAGACCTACGACAACATGAAAATTTTGTTATCGAAAATGGCGATACCGAAACAGCATTTCTTGAATACTATGCGGCGTATTTAAAAGTATAAGCCTTTTGGTTAGGCTCCAACAAGGAATATACTAAATTTTGATTGCTTCCTATGCGAGTGGATAGCAGAGATCGCAAAAATCATTTTGTCAAGCAATGGCCTAAAAGAAATCTAATACATGGAAATAAAAATGTAATTTTCAACTACTTGTGAAACCTGAACTCATTATCTTTTCCTTCTTTGCAGCATCAAACTCAGGTTAATCCAATTTTTTGGAAAAGCGATGGATAAAAGTGGTCCAGTCCAGGGTTCCTATATGTAAATAAGAAATTCCCTAGGATTCCCTAAAATTAAAGAGGGTGTATTTGTAGGCCCACAAATAAGGGAGCTAATGAAGGACCATCACTTTGATGAAAGCTTGAATAATATTGAAAAACCTGCATGGAGATCCTTTAAAAAGGTCATAACTGGGTTTCTCGGCAATATTAAGGCCGACAACTATGAAGAATTAGTTTCCGAACTTCTTCGAATTATAACCAATGGGATGTAACATGTCGCATAAAATACATTTCTTTCATTCACACTTGGACTTTTTTCCTAACTGCAATCTAGGCGCTATAAGCGATGAGCATAGTGAGCGATTCCACCAAGATATTTCAACTATCGAAAAACGTTATTAAGGAAATTGGAATCAAAATATGCTTGCAGACTATTATTGGGGACTTAAAAGGGATGTTCCTCAAGCAAACTACAGTAGAAAATCTTCAAAATTTACATTTTAAATTGCAGAAGAATATAGGTCAGTAAATTAACTAAAGCTTATCATTTTATAACAATATTAAATTTTTAATTTCGTATTACAAAAAAATCCTGCCCGTTACAACAAAATAGTATGCAAATTCGGAATCAGCGCACAAAACTCCATAAGAAACACCCATTTTTACTCATTTAACAGACAAAAAGTCAAATTTTGTCGTCCAGTGTAATAAGTGTTACAAATTAATAACACCTTTTGACCAATCATATTTGAATAATCGAGATTTTAACACTGGCTGAAAGGAGATACAAACGATTAGCTTATAAATTGTATTTAAAATATATATAGTCTATTCACCTAAATAAAATTTCAATAAAATACATCTAAATTTATGCAAAAAAAATTTATATATGTATTTAATTTATTAATAATAATAATATTGTATAATATATATATATATATATATATAATATATTAATATATAAACTAATATATATATATATATATATATATATATATATAATATATATATATATAATTATATATATATATAGGCCAGCGTTTTAGTATATCCGTCATACTGTATCTCAAAACTATTAATGCTACAAGTAAAACGGATACATTGGTGAATGCTGGTCAATTTTAGTACGGAAATGTAAAAAAAAAAAAAAAAAAATATAACCAAAAAAAAAAAAATAAGCTACAGCGAAATGGAATACATTTTTGAAAAATCCTGGTAAAATTTACATCAGGGAAATGCTTTATACGGGGCACACTAGGGGGCTCAAGCCGACGGGGAACATAGGGGGGGACGTTTTCCATACCCCGTAGGGGGGGGGCGAAGGAACCCCCGCGATACACCCAAATACCAAAAGGCGGGGGTTCCGGAGACCCTCCCCGGAGGGGGGGAAATTAGTCCCTACCCCGTAGTTCCCCGGAAGGTCGAGAGACCCCGACTCCTGCCATCCGTGGCGGTATAACCCTGGGGTATTCTTTAGTTTAAAAAAAAAAGGAAAATTTGATAGAAAGTCTATTTATTTTAATAGAAAGTCCTATTTATTTTAACGAGGAAACCCAATAAAGGTCTCTAATATGGCCTTCCCATCATATAAATCTAATTAATTACCAAAAAATTTTTTTTATTTATTTAATTTTTAACATTTTTTATGTTGAAATTTTATGCCAGGATTCCAAAAATGTATTCCTTTTCGCTGTAGCTATTGTAGTTTTTGAGATTAATTTTTTTTTTTTTTTTTTTTTTTTTTTTTTCATTTCCGTTACTAAAATGGACCAGGATTCCACCAATGTATTCCGTTTTTACTGTAGCAATTATATAGTTTTTTGAGATCATATGACGGATATACTAACGCTGACCATATTATATATATATATATTATAATAAATATATATATATATATATATATATATATATATATTTATATATATATATAATATATATATATATATATATATAATATAGTATATATATATAAAACCCATTGTTATAAAACTTGTTAAATTTTAGGTAAAAAATTGTATTCTGAGATAATGGCCTGTTCGTCAAGATCCCCTTGTATTTGTGGAAATATAAATGTAAATTACATGCTACTAAGTATATATATATCTATATATATCATATATATATTATTAATTATATATATATATATATATATATATATATATATATATATATATATATAATATATATATTTATAAAATATATATATATAGTTATATATATATATATATATATATATATATATATATATATATATATATATATATATATATAATATATATATTATAAAAATATATATATATATATATATATATATTAGTCCTATTCATCTAAATAATATTTCGATAAAATATATCTAAATTTAGGTAAAAAATTAAGTATGTATTTAAAATATTAATCAATATAAAAGATATAAAAAGATCACAATCGTAAGCGTAATTATACAAGCCAAGCAACCGTACCAAACAGTGGGAAAATATAAGCAAATCATCAGTGAATCTTTTTCTTCATAACTAGACTTTTTCGTTATGTTCTGTATTGGTAAAATGGAGGACAATTTGTCTTCCTCATGCCGCCAAGACCTTGTGTAAGGATTCCCTCTTCTTCAACATCAACAGTTCCTAAGGGAGAATAGGTCGATCTTGAAGTTTTACTTTTTCTCAAAAAATTATGCAAGACAACACATGCCGTTGTTACCAGTGATGCTTTTTGTGGTTGTAGCAGCATTGGCATTCTTAGCACATGGAATACTGAAGCTAATATGCCGAAGGCAATTTCAACCACTCGTCGGGCCGTGAAAGACGGTAATTGAAAATTCTTTCTTTTGAGCAATTTTCGTGAGTTTCATATGGCTTTAAAATCTTATTACTCGGAGCAAACGCATCATCACCAACAAATACGTATGAGACACGCTTGTTTCTTTCTTTTAGTGTTTCAGCTGGAGGTAGATTCAGCTCACCATTTTCAATTTTCTTAAAAAGTTTAGTGTTTCGATAAAGAGTACTGTCACAAAGTCCATCTTGGCATCCGCAGTCTGCAAAAATGAAATTACAATTGGCATCTACAAGTGCCATCAACACAATGCTAAAGTATCTCTTGTAATTGAAGAATTCTGACCCGATATTCATTGGAGACTGTAGAACAATGTGCTTGCCATCTAAGGCACCAATGCAATTTGGGAGATTCCACTAATTTTCGAAGTCATGTGAGATACTTTTCCAATCATTTGGAGTACTTGGTATCTGGAAATAACAAAAATAATAATTAATATTATATCTAAGATGCAATCTCGTCAGATGGATAGTCTTGATAAAATGAGGAATGAATGTGCTAGCGAGTTGGGTTGCGTGAATAAAGGCGTAAATGAGAGAATAAACGAGTGTGTACTTAGATAGTTTGGTCAAATGGAAAGGATGGATGATAGTCAGTTGATCTAGCAGATGCATAGTGGTGGGAATCGACCCCACATTGATGAGATATCACAGTGAAGGTCCGTCGCAGTCTTCTGAAGCCAATGGGTGGATTTTTTTTGTTAACTGCGACGAGCTAAAGAGATAAAGGGGTGGCGGCTTTCCTTTCGACTTACGTCATCATGTTCTACTTAACTATTCAATTTTCTGTGCATGTTCCGCACCAATACCTCACATCAAGTAGGAAGAGAATGGAGGATAAAAAAATGAAAGAATTGTTCATATTATTATTGATGAAGTCAATTTTATATTTAAATTCAATGAATACTCATCTTAATTATTTATTTATTTAATTTTAACATGTTATATAACACAACCTTCGAAACTTGGAAAATGATGTTTCTCTTGAATTCTCTCTCTTGACAAGTTTCTTTTAAATTCTCATTCTTAATTTTTCCTTTGATAAGTAAATAAATTATTGCAACATACAATAAAAAAAATACCTTTACTGAGTCCTTTAAGATGTTAATGAGAGCAGCGCATACTTCTGGAAAGATGCGTGAGATAATTTGGGGTGAACATTTGAAAAAATAGTGAAGGCTCATGAAACTCTCATTAGTTGCCAGAAACCTGAGTGTTATGGCTAGACGCTCCTTTGCAGGGATAGAAGTTCTCCACCTGGTATCCTTTTTTGCTATAAAGGGTAAAATTTTCTGAAGCAGATATTCAAACATCCTGAAAGTTTCTTTAAACAAATCTGATAACAAATGAGTGTCGCGCTGTATCTAAAAAAAATGGTTAATCAAATGAGATACAATGAATGGGGATATTTTATTTTTTCAAAAATGAATCTTATATATATATATATATATATATATATATATATATATATATATATATATATATATATATATATATATATATATATATATATATATATATAATATATATTTATATATATATATATATATATATATATATATGAAAACTAGAAGTGGGGGGTGGCAGGGGATGGTGTTAGAATGATGGAGGATAGAAGAAAGTGGAGGGTGCCCTACCTATTATATGCTGATGATTTGGTTTTGTGTGGCGAATCTGAAGAGAGTTTGAGAGGATTGATAGAGATTTGGCAGGGTGTGTAAAAGGAGGGTTTAAAAGTAAACGTAAGGTAAGAGAAAGGTTATGGTTGTGAGTGAGGTCAGCCCTCGGTGTGAAGTTATGTTAGATTGTGAGCAGCTGGAACAAGTGTCTGAGTTTAAATATTTAAGATATATGTTGGATGAAAAGGGAACGGTTGATGCAGAGTGTAGTAGGAAAGTTGTGAATGGCAGGAAGGTGGTTGGTGCAATTAAATCCTTGGTGGATGTAAAGGGTCTTGAGTGCGCTAGGGTCTTACATGAGGGTATGTTGTTACCTGTGTTAATATATAGTAGTGAGACTATGGTCTGGAATAAGTACAACGTGTTCAGATTGACAATCTTAGGGGCGTGTTAGGCGTGAGAAGAATTGATAAAATGAGGAATGAACGTATTAGAGGGTTATGGGATGTGAAGTAAGGGGTAAACGAGAGAATAAATGAAAGTACGTTGAGATGGTTTAGTCATGTGGAAAGGATGGATAATAGTCGGTTGGTTAAGTGGATGTATAGTGGTGAGTGTGTTGGAATCGACCGGCTGGGAGACCGAAGAAAAAGTGGATTGAGTCAGTAAAGGAATGCCTGCAGGAGAGAAATGAGAGTTTGGCAGAGGCGAGAAGAAAGGTGCATAATAGGAGTGAATATAGGAGTTTTGCGAGGGGGTATGGTTGTGGCCACTTGGGCCAAGAGATGAACCCCACATTGACGAGATACCGTAGTGAGGGTCCGTCGCGGTCCCGTGAAGCTCTAGGGTGGATTTTCTGACTGCGACGAGTTCTCACTAAAATGTATTAAGGAGGCGGTAAGGTTGGGCTTTCTTTTCGACTTGTGTCATATTCTTCTACTACTATTCTGTTTCCGGTGCATGTTACACACCTTACCCCCAGTCTTGGGGAGATAAGGTAGGTAATAATAATAATAATAATAATAATAATAATAATAATAATAATAATAATAATAATAATAATTTCTCTTGATTAATAATATTGATTTATTTAATATTAAAAATATTCATGCTTCTCATATTTCAATTTAATATTTTATGTAATTTTAATATATACTAAGTATCTTCAAAACATTGATTTTAGAAAATTTTAATACGCGAAAAGATGGACAGAGATACAAAATTGTAGTAGTTTAAATTTAGAGCTCTTAAATTATGATGCAGAAACATAATCTTTCTCCAGTTTCTGGTGTAATATTTCCTCACTTAATCGGCAAAAATTGACGATGACGATTGAGAAAAAATATGCCGATTTTGCAGATGACGATTAATCGTCCCATCACTAATTTATATATATATATATATATGATATATATATATTTATTATATATAATATATATTATATATATATATATTATATATATATATATATATATATATATATATATATATATATATCAATGCATTTAAAGGGAAGAATAGGGAGAATGAAGAACAAAATGTTGATACAAGTAATAATGAAAGTGTAAAAAGATTTGAGAATGAGGATGAATTTGTTGGCATTGAGATAGTGGATAAACCCTTTCAAGAGGAAGAAGAGGAACAACAGAGGGTGCCTGCTGAAATTTAAGAAAAAATTCAGATAGAAAAGGTATAGATGTATCAATAAGGAAAGTAATGAGAGTATTGATGTGAAGGTGCTTAGTAGAGCTGGTAAGGCTACAAGTAAAGAGTGGAGTGATTCTTTTTAATATTCAAAATGCAAGTAGTGGGGAGTGCAGTTGGATTGATTTTCGTGATTATAAGGACATAGAATGTAAAGGTGATCAAGAGGAGGTATGGCTGGTGAGTAATTGGGATGATGAAAGAGTGTCAAAAGCCAAATTGAAAGAAATTAAAAATTGGGAAGTGAATGATGTTTTCCAGTTGGTTAAGGATAGAGGTCAAAAAAGAATATCTCTTAGGTGGGTTGTCACAGAAAAAATGAAAGAAGGGTAGGAAGTGTGTAAGGCAAGGTTGGTTGCGAGAGGATGTGAGGAAGAATGAGAAGATTTAATAACTGAGGCATCTACTTGTTCTGGTGAGGTATTAAGGTTATGTTTGAGTGTTATAAAATAGGAAGGATGGGAATGTAATTCAATTAACATAAAATCAGCATATTTGCAAGGTGATATAATTAAAAGGCATGTGTATGTGATTCCTACGAAAGAAGCAAAAGAAGAAGGGTATCTGAGTTAAAAAAGACTGTGTATGGTTTGAAATATGCTGCAAAAGCCAGGTATGAGAAAGTGGCGGCGGTGATTACTGAACTGGGTGGTGGTAAAAGGAAATTTGAACCTCCTCTGCTTTTGTGGAGGAGTGAAGGTTGTTTAATAGGTATTATGTGTACTCGTGTGGATGATTTTTATTTCGGGGGTTCTGAGAGTTTTATGAAGACTGTGATTAAAAGAATGAAAGAAAGGCTCGAAATAGGGTCGGAAGATGTACAAGGGTTTAAATATATAGGTGTGAACATACATTAATATAAAAGCAGTGTATGGTTGGGACAAGATAAGTATATGGAGAGTATAAGTTTCCGGATAAAAGATTTTTTTGGGGGCCAGAGATATGACTTCAAGACAACAACTTACAGAAATGCCCTTATCCCTTATATCGATATGTGTGGGTGAGGAAGAATTTCCCACATCGTATGGTCATGCGTGTCGTAGAAGGCGCTAAGGGACGGGGGTAGTTGGGTTGGCTGCCACTACCACCTATCTAAATGCTAGGAATGCTAATGCAAGGCTCAGAGATGGTCGTGATCGCCGTAAACGGCCGTCTAATTTTCGGCGAAAATGTATGAATCTCATGGGTACATGGAATGTCAGAGGAATAAAATGTTGAGGAGAAAGAAGAGAGGTGATGGAATTATTTAGAAAGGCAAATTTTGATTTGCTCGCTGTGACTGAAACAAAGAATGAAAGGAAACGGTGAAATGAGTGGTGTGGTGTGATATGTGTGTGTCCTGGTGTGGAAAGGAATGAGAAGGGGGAGAGAAGGAAGTTGCAATTTTGATGAAGTGAACTTGTGGTATAGAGCTATGGTAGACTTTGTGTGTGTGAGTCTTAGAACTCTAATGGTTAAATTATAAGTTTGAAAAGGTCAAGGTATGGTGTTGGTGGTTGTGACGTATGGTCCATCTGAGGGAAACGTTGAAGGAGAGTACGATTTTTTTTGGGATAATCTGAATGATGTTTTGGATGGAGTGAGTAGGAGCTTCAGATTGATTGTGTTGGGGGACCTAAATGGTTGGATAGGTGATCAAAAAAGGGATGGTATAACAGGTGGTTTTGGGGTGTCGGGAGAAAATGAGAATGGTAGGAAGGGGATTGATTTTTGTGAGAGAGGTATGTGTGTAAGTAATACTTTCTTTAACCCTTTCGCTGCTGCGTACGGAAGCGATTCCTATAGTAATTGTCTTTCGTATGACTGATGCCGACTATGTGTCGTCATAAATCGTATTCGTTCTATATGTATTTCAGTTATGGAATCTTCGCTTCGTTTTCTATATTTACGTTATGCTACATTTATCTAGTGACATTTGGCA
>JABUQX010098883.1:12500-55770 GCA_015478945.1 Trachelipus rathkii
TGCGGATGATTTGGGTTCTGTGTGGTGAATCTGAAGAAAGTTTGAGAAGATTGAGTTAGAGAGATTTGGCAGGTATGTAAAAGAGGGGCCTGAAAAGTAAACGTAGATAAGAGTAAGGTTATGGCTGTGAGTGAGGATAGCTCAGTGTGAAGTTAATGTTAAGATGGTGGAGCAGCTGAACAAGGTGGTCCTGCAGTTTAAACATTTGGGGTATGTGTTGAATGAGAAGGAACGGATGATGTCAGAGTGTAGTAGGAAAGTTGTGAAATGGTAGGAAAGGTGGCTGGTGCAATTGAAAGTTGTGAATGTAAAAGGACTAATCTGGAGTGTGCTAGGTCCTTGCATGAAGGTATGTTTGTTACCTGTGTTATTGTATAGTAGGGAGACTATGGTCTGTAATAAGAAGTATAGATCTAAAAGTTCAATGTGGTTCAGATGGACACAATCTTAGGGGTGGTTGTGCTAGGTGTGAGAAGAGTTGATGAAAATGAGGAAATGAACATATTAGGAATGAGTTGTGTGGTGTGAAGTAAAGGGTTTAAACGAGAGAATAAATGAAGTATGTTGAGATGATAGTTTGGTCATGTGAAAGGATGAATGGTAGTCGGTTGGTTAAAGCGGATGTATATGGTGAGTGTGTTGTGGGGGAACCGACCGGTTGGGAGACGAAGAAAAAGTGGATGAGTCAGTAAAGGAATGGTTTGGAGGAGAAGAAATGTGAGTTTGGCAGAGGTGAGAAGAAAGGTGCATGATAGGAAGAATGGCGGGTGTTGTAAGGGATATGGTTGTGGCCTTTTGGCCAGGGGATAACGCCTTACATTTGCTCATTAAACATAGTTGGATCGTCGCAGTCCCCCATGAAGCTCTAAGGGTGGATTTTCTGATTGCGACGAGTTCTTCTAATTAATGGTACAGAGGGGGCGATAAGGCTGGGCTTTCTTTTCGACATTTGTCATGTTCTCCTACTGCTTTTCTTTTCCGATGCTTGTAGCGCACCTTACTCCCAATTTTGGGAAAAAACGGTAGATAAAGAAAGAAAGAAATATATATATATATATATATTATATATATATTTATACTATATATATTAATAATTACATATATATAATATATATATTATATATATATATTATATATATATATATATAGTATATATAATATATTATATATATTATATATATATATATATTATATATATATAATATATATACAATATAAAACTATATATATATATATATATATATATATATATGTAGTGGAGACCAAGTGACGAGGGCATGAATAAATACGGTCACTTGACCTCCAGATGAAAAAGTAATTAGTATTATCAAAATTAATAAAAATAATTTAGAACAGTGAGAAAATGAAAAAGGAATTATGCTTTATCTACCTGGAGGAGATATTGAAAAGAACCATCAGACTTTCGTTCTACTGGCAGGATACAGGAAAAAGGGACCACCAGCTTGTTCCAAATGCTCCTGGTTTGTGGCTAAAGGTAGATCACTTATAACAATAGAGAAGTAGAAGGGGAGAATGAAAAAGAAGTAAAAGATAGATTTATTAATCCATATATACTATCAAAAGTAGTAGAGGTAGTAATGTTAATACATTCACCAGTTATCCGGGATGAGTAAGGGGATAGCTATGATAGAGGAAGCAGATCAGACTCCAGTATTTTTATGGAGTACCTGCTTATGTTTATAATTTTCCTTAAAACATAAAACCGCAAATAATTACTATATTAGGGTGTGGTTGAGAAGATTCCAGATACAAAAATGTATTTAATTGTGGAACAATCTCAACGAAAACAAGGTAATAACTAGGTAAGTAACAGTCACGAGGTGACTTGGTCAGTCAATAATTTTAGAAGGATATTTCCTCCAAATTAAGATTTAAACTTAAAATTTCCTTTTATGTATACTAAAGGAAATTAGAACCTAAAATAAAAATGAATCTTGCGAGAGGTCTATAACGAAGACTGTAAATCAAGACCAGAAATAAAGACTTCTGAAGAGGGTTTGGCCCAACATTAAGAGTCAAAACAAAACCCCAATTATAAGATGATTCTGGTGAGGTAAATGAACCCCAATAATAAGACTGAAAAATAAGAATGATTCCTGTGTTGACTATAATGAAGACCTAAGATAAGACTTAAGACAAGTCCAAAACAAAAACCCTGTAAAGATTTACAGGCATTAGATGTAATCATGTGAATTATTTTGGTATTTAAATTATTTTAATAGTTTAAGTCATCAAATCAAATAGAAAATGTTTTAAGAATTGAAAGAAGAATAGGTACACAAGGGTTAAGTACATTAGTTTTAGGTAAATTTTGTTTAGGCAAATTGGAATTAGTATCCTGAGAATGAAAATGACTAGGTGACAATGGACATTCGTTCCGTGGACGTGTACTTTGTTCCGTTTTGGGAAGAGATTTTCCGTAATATACATTCTTAGTAGTATGTTCAGTGGAAGACTTAGAAGTGTGAGTGTTCGGAGAGTTTGGCGGCGTTGGTTGAGATGGAGGGTGTTGAGAACACTTCATCCCCGGGTGAGGACCTCCGCAAAAGGGACAAACAGCCTTGCGAACTTTCTGTGGGAAAGATGTTGGAATAGATTTACGTGTTCTGCAGTCAGCTATTACGTGACCTTTCTTTTTGCAGTAGCTACAAATTTCCAGATATTTGTAGCATTCACGTATCTGATGACCGATTTTATTGCAAAAGTCACAAACAAGGTTCGTACGGTCAACAGAATCTAGGTTAGGTCTTTTAGAAGTAAAAGTTCGATTATTTTTGTGTGGGTAATTTTTATGAGGAAGATCGCGAAAAGGGTGACGACCACCGCGATTGTTTAAGGAAGAATTGTGATCTGTTAAGTTCTTAGAAGAACGTGGCTTTGTTGAAGAATTTTGAGTAAAACCCTTAGAAGAGTAATAAGTGTTTTGAGTTTTCTTTACTGAATGTTCTGTGTTCTGGGGATATGTAAATGGGAATTTTGAAAAATCTTTGTTATGGGTGTCTAGGAACTCAGCATACCCCACAATATCTGACCAAGGAGTACGCCAGTTCTTATTGAGTTCATACATTTTTATGTACTCTCTAACACCTTGTTCTATGTTTGTAGGAAGGCTACATAAAAATGCAGTTCGGAGAGATTCGTGGCCACTCATGTCTAGACCATGATGAGCATGACTAGCCAGACGTTCTAATCGGTAAGCAAACAAACGAATACTCTCATTTTTGTAACAGCGGGCAGATTGAAATGTATGAAGTAGGGATTCTTTCCTTTTTCTCTCCTCTTCCTCATACCATTGAATGAGGGTCTCTCGAACAGAGTAATAATCTCTATCGTCCTTGGTAACAAGATGATAGACATTAAGGAAGTGACCGTCAAGTTGTCTGCCGAGTAAATTTAACCATTTGTGATAGGCTGTGGGATAATGAAGTTGGCAGTAATCCTCAAAATCCGCTAAATAAGTTAAGAAATTTGTACCATTATCTAGTGTATATGTCCCAGGGTCTACCCCTTTAAGATTATGTGAATTCTTGAGTAAGGAATTCAAGTGTAAGATGGCTTCTTCCATCCTATCGATTTTTTGTTTTATGATGGGGCCTGAGTACATATCGGTGTTTGTTTTCGTTCTTGAGTAAGAATTTTGGTACAATGGGAAATTAGGCTTAGTGTTACGTGGGTACGACTTTGACTTAAGTGGTAGGTATGGAGGATTTAAACGATGTGAATCCTCAATATTGTAAGAAGAATGATGTGATGGTTTAGAACCATGTAATTTCTGTGAATATTGTGATGGGTGACGACCATTTTGGGAATCGAAACTGTGGGGGTAACTAACCAAAGCTATTGCCTGTTCAGTGGTCAGCATGTCGTTTGAACAATTATGGTTACAAAGGTGAGCCAAATCCCCTATCGAATCTACAAGAGTAGTTTCCTCATGAATGGAAACATCAATTAAGATTAGTGGTTAGCGGATCTTTGGAGACTCACTCTCAGTGAGCATTCTGAGTTGATCAACGTTTTTATTTTATCTTATTGAAGGTAATTTTTCAGTCATTTTATGAAATGGAGTTATATAGTTTTAATACAAATTTACAAGGAGTTCTTTCAATTTCTTTCAAATTCATTCAAACTTAAGAATACAAAATACTCAAAATAATTTAAAATAAGGAATATTAAGGACAGTATGAAGAATTATGAGAAATTACATGATCTTTTAATTACTGTTTGTGAGGTGACATGAGTTGTGAACGTGATCTAAAGATCACAAATCCAGTGGCAGGCAAGAGCACCGAACAAGACAGATGGTTCCCTGTTCGGGCGCCACTTTTTTATTTTCTTGTATTTATGTAGTGGAGACCAGGTGACAAGGAAATGAATAAGTACCGTCACTTGACCTCCAGATGAAAAGAGTAATTAGTATTATCAAAATTAATAAAAATATTTAAGAACAGTGAGAAATTAAAAAGAATTATGCTTATATCTACCTGGAGGAGATATTGAAAAGAACCATCAGACTTTCGTTCTACTGGCAGGATACAGGAAAAAGGGACCATCAACTTGCTCCAAATGCTCCTGGTTTGTGATCACTTAGGCAGATTTATCAAGAAGGGAGAATGAAAAAAAAGTAAAAGATAGATTTATTAATCATTATCTTATATAAAGTAGTGAGGTAGTAGATGTTGAATACCATTTCACCAGTTATCCGGAGAGTAGGGATAGGCTATGTAGAGGAAGCAGATCAGACTGCCAGTATTTTATGACTTGTGTAGTATAATCTGTAATAACATAAAACCGGCAAATAATTACTATAATTGGTGTTAAGATTCCAGAGTATGCTATATTAGTAATATAAGGATAATCTCAATAAATAATCATATATATATTAAGTCTAGGGACGAAGGTTTGAACTTTAATGATATATATATAATTTTTCCTCCATAGCTAGATTAGTAATTCTTCCTTTTATGTATACTAAAGGAAATTAGAACCTAAAATAAAATGAATCTTGCGAGAGGTCTATAACGAAGACTGTAAATCAAGACCAGAAATAAAGACTTCTGAAGAGGGTTTGGCCCAACATTAAGAGTCAAAACAAAACCCCAATTATAAGATGATTCTGGTGAGGTTAAATGAACCCCAGTAATAAGATGGTAAAAATATATTGGACTTGTCTATAATGAAGACCTAAGATAAGACTTAAGACAAGTCCAAAAAACAAAACCCTGTAAAGATTTACAGGCATTAGATGTAATAATTTGAATATTATAGTATTTAAATTATTTTATTATAGTAAAACATCATAAAAAATAAATATATAGATATATCTGTACCACTAAGTGTAGGTATGTCGAGGTGTTTTGTTTAAGAATTGATCATGGATGAATTCAGAGGGAATCACACAGGAGAACTGAGAATGGGCTGTAATCTAGGGATGTGTGATGGTAAAACGACGAGTTTTTAATGTTATAAGACTATTGTCACAAAGTCAAGGACCAACTATGACTGTGAATACTTTATATCCCATGTATAGGTACAGCAAACATTCATTACCTTTGTAGGTACGTCGTATAAAGGTAATGGCAAATTCACTCAACATGCACTTGGCTACTTGAAAGCACTTATCACCTTAGGCATTATAATATTTATTAGAATTATGAAATTCAGAAAAAGTTAAACTTATGAACTTATCGACCATAGAAGGACTGTAAAGAAGAAAGAGATACTGATTATTTATCCATCAAAAGTCAAGAGTAAGTAATAAACATGAAAAAAAATAATTATAACTGATGCAGTAACCTTAAAACAATGGGCTTCTTATTCCGGGTTACGGAATAAGTTTCCATTATGGTATTTTTTACCATTTTAACCACACTACATCCTATATATAACTTATAAGTGAATGTTTTTACCTGGACTCCACAATCACCCTTACATATATATATATATATATATATATATATATATATACTATATAATGATAATATATATACTATTATATATATATATATATATATTTTTTATAATATTATACTATATTATATATTATATATTATATTATATATATATAGCAGCTTTATCAGCCGCCAAATGATATCAACATACTGAAAGTTCCAGCGGAGAATACTGTTAAAAGAAGCTAGCTGTATAAAAAGCACACAGCTAGTTAGTTGACTTCAAGCCATATGAAAACGAAAACACATTAAAACTTAAAATACGTTAGTAATTAGTAATTACTCCTTCAGTTTTCCTACTAATAAACCCTTAAAAACGTCCTCTGGCAAACATATAAGGTTCAGTTTTTTATTTTGCCAAGATTTAGGAGGGGGGGCAAGTGCCCCCCCTGCCTACGCCCATGGTTATGTCTATGCTTAAAATTCTTTATATTTATTATAGTCAGTTTATCTTGTTTTAAATAATTAAGCCCAACTGGGTATGTAAGTATGTCTTATCAAATTTAATTACGAAAAAGAAGGAATTCGTCATACCTTAATTCCTGCCATGGACGTCATTGTCATCAGTCAGTATCGGATTTACTTTTAGCTCTTTAGGATGCTTTGAACTATACTCTTGGAGAATAGTGGAAGAATTTCTCAGCTCACGATAGATGCTGGTTGATTTTGTTTTCCATGACAGGTTCTAAGAAAGGGGAGACCAAACTTCAGAATTCAATAGATAAGGCATTCCCCACCAACCATTAAAAGAACCCTGTAATGGTTTATACTTTATAATATAATCCTAAACTAAATTTTTAATGATATTCATTTCCAACAGAAATTTGGTTTAATGACTCAAAGTATTTACAATAATTTAAAATACAAATTCATGAGAAATTTATACCTACATCTTTAATAATTCCAAGTTTACTATTTACCAAAGTCCAACAATAGAAAAAAAAATTAAATAAATAATTAAAGTTAAGATAAACCACTCACCCTTTGATAATAAGTATTGCCACTTGGTCCCAAGGATCTTGATGTGGTCTCATGTTCCTCTTCTTTCTGGTATTATATTTGGTTTCTTTATTTATGGTCTTTTCATCTTCAGTAATTTTTTTTTATATTTGTGTTTTTTTCTACTTGGATTGATCTCTCTCTACTTTTCTTTCTTTCAATCGATTAGTCAATTTATTTTTATTTGATGTGGGAGAAGAGAAACAAAATGGAGTTATACCTTTTCAATACAATGCAAGAAGTAGAATTCCTCTGCACTATTTTAGATCCTGAAATTGCTTCTGATAAAGAAAGCATTGTTTACCTTCTCTGCAAAGATTCTATTGGTAATATATGTTATTGAAATGCAACTTGCTCATGACAAGGGTTTTGAAAAGTGTGCTCAACAATATGCTGCTAAGGCTTGTTTATGACAAACTGATAAATCTGCTAAATACTTTGATTTAAGAAAGGTTTTTTTATTCTATTTATAATTGCAATTTATTTCCTGATAAACTTGACTACCGTATATGTCTACTCATACTATAAGGGATGCAAAAACCAATGAATATGACTGAAGTGATTTTCAATTTGTCTTTATAGAACTTCCTAAATTTCCAGAAACCAAAGAAGAGCAACTGGAAAACATTGTAGAGCATTGGTGCTTCTTTTTTTAAAGATGCTGGACACCAGATGAAGATTTAAGAAAAAAATGCTACGAAAGACCAATTATAAAGCAAGCTTATGATGAATTAGATAGGTTTAGTTGGAATGAAAAAGATCTTGTTGCTTATAAAGAAAGAATTATGGATCTTCGCAAATTTGAAGCTATTATAGAACAAATGCTTGATAATACCAGAGATGAAAGCAGAAATCAAGGAATCCAAATCGATACTCAACAAGGCAAAATTGAAGTAGCAAAGAAATCACTTAAGGCTGAGATATCTATAGATGTTATAGCTGAGATAGCTGGTCTAACACCTGATGAAATTGAAAAGTTGCAAGAATGATATCTTTTTAAGTAGTTGTAGAAGTTGCTTTTAGTTGGCCTTCTAATTCATTTACAATTATTCCATGTTATGTGAGGATTAACATTTTATATAAAGATGTTTGGTCCTTCTACTTATATGCTACTTAGAACAGGCATGGCAGTTATTAACTTCTATTTTATGTATGCTCAGCTGTTCTTTAGCTAACCCCTCTAACTTGTTAAATTATTATGTACAGAAACATTTAAACGACTTATAGGTTTATTCTCTAAATTAAAACTTTTCTGCTGTTCTTCTGCACGACTAACTTTTGAGATAAACTGTTTCCTCTCTCAAGTATTTGTGGAATTGATTGATTTAATGCTACATCTAGCTTGTTCTTAAATGCAACCATAAACTTATCAAATTAATTTGGGCTAAACCTACCAGGGCATCCTGCTGATTTACCAGGACAAGCTTTTTTAACATACGAGTTTAAAATCCATGAGCTCAGTAAATCTACACTTTCTTACTAGTTATTTGTGTAAAATCAATGTTTAATCGATGTGCTGATATGCCATTCTTTTTTGCAGCTTGCTCTATTATTTCTTCAAATTCTTGTGTAATGTTAAATGCACAGCATTGAGCTTCTAACCAAAATACAGGTTGATCTGCTGTAGAAATGTACTTTTGACCTGTAACTTTTCTAATTAATAAATCAAGTAACATTATTGTACCATTTACATCTACTGGCGCATCAATTTGTGAGATAAAGCTTGTAGTATTTAATGTTTCCTCAGGTAAAGCAGCCCTAGAATAAAATAACCCACCTACAGAACTTTTCACAAAACCAAACAAATCATTTATCCATGAAGATGGTCTTGTTGTACTATTTGTACTGTGACCATGATGTGTTTGCTATTTCTATGCCTGTATCATGCCATGAGCCATAGGTTGGTCAGATAACATAATATCTTTTCCTCATGAATATTATTGTTTTAAAAAATTTATTAAAAGATTCACTATTTTAAAAAGACTATTTGAAGTACTTACAGTATTTGTTCATGATGGTCTTTTAAGATTATTTCCTTATCAGCAAACTTTATAGATAATGTTTCCATTTTAGTTTCTTCATAAAACTTGCTGTGTAATAGTGCATAGATCATTTTTAGCAACACTAGCATCAAAAGCATTAGTTATCATTAGATCATTACTATTATCATGAACAAAGCTTTAGTTTCCTGCTTTCTTAGGTGTTATTAGCTCAGTGTTTTCTTCTATATCTTGACTTGTTACAATAATAACTTTTTTATCCTTTTCATATTTTAAGGCAATGGCTTTAAGCTCCACTCATTGTTATCAAGGTTGATTTTCATAGGAATATTATCAATAATTACAAGAGTCTTGTTAACCCCATCTTTTAATTTCACAGCAAAATACTCATTTTATTATTTTATTTACAGATACATCTTCAGTTGGCTTTACTCCTGTTAATGATGCTGTTAATAAATCATTTGCAGATTTAAGAACTTGTAATTCAAAGCTATTTGAGAACTTATTTGCTTGATGTTAAATTTCTTGAGCTTTCTATATCAAGACCATAAATTACTACTTCAGAAAGAGGAAGTTTATCAACTTCATTTTATCTCCAGAATCAATCACATATACATTTTCACCACCATTACCCACTAGATGACTTTTGTATAGAAGATTGTTATGTATCACCTCATAATTCACACTTCCTATCGCAACTGTTTCATTACTTAATAGTGATTGTTTATAATGAATGATATTTTACTTAGTCAATTTGCTATAGGCAAATGGTTCTTGATAATTTCTTCAGCATATTCATTGCTTATATGTAGCATATATAAGTTATCTTTATTTCCTATCTATACATCAGCTCTATTACTCAGTACATAAGAGGCATTAACTAGAATATCTGAAATAGTTATCAAAATTACTATCAAATGCACTTTCTGATTTATTACCAGTAGGTAGAAAACTAAAGGTACAGTAGCACTCTACTAAGTAGTTGAAAGTTTGACTAACATTCTGAATACACCTATATTCCTATTAAGCTCAGAAATCATAAAATTAAAGAAGTTATGCCTATCAGTTGGTATACCATCTAACAAGCTTGATAGAGTAACCACTGCTTTCCCTTTTCCATGCAAGACAAGATAGTCAAATTCTCCATTATGTGCTTTATTTTTAATATTGGTGTTTGGTCTTACAGCAAACTGTATCTTATGAGTACAGTTGTTATTGTTCATTACTATGATGTCTGAATTATTATCAGGACCACCTTGTCCATCTATAAATTGTGTATCACATCTACTAAATACACGATCTATTTGGATTTCATATATTAAATCTCCCCTATAAACATCCAAGCTTGTAGTGTTCAAAGCAAATCCCGCAAGATCAAGTGTATTCACTACATCTCTGTATAATTAATTGGATCATTTTGTCTTGCTCTACTCCATTTTAATTCTGTTCTATTTCTATCAAGCAGTACGGTACTGTAGTCTAAATTTATCTCAAACTTAGTTGTGCATCCTTCAGCATAACATGTAACAGTACCTGCTCTAAGGCATCCACCTCCAAATCCTTCACTAGTATAATTACTTACTTGGTATGGCACTTTACGATAAGAATCTACAACTGATTTAACAGTTGGAAATACATAGCTTTGAATATCACTATGTTGTTTTAAATACTCATCCTTGCCTTACTAATTCATTACTTCTTTTTCTTGCAATAACTCTTGTATATGTTCTTCGGGTTGCATACCTATAAATGTATGTAAATCTTCAACAAACTTCTCTTTTCCAGTTAAATGAATAACTTGATCAATTTTATCAACTCTCTTTACTGCCATGTAAACATCAGTGCCAATAAATACAAAAGCGCCAATTGCAGCTCCAATAGGACCAGTAACACTTGATAATCCTTCTAATATTTCAAAAGCTTCAGCGATTTCTATACCAATCTCTGTGATATCTATTCCCAGGTAAAAGCTATATCCTACTACACCAACCAGTGCTTCTTCTGAACCATTTTTTAAATGCTTTTACCTGATTTCCTAGATCATAGATAACAAAGATAACAAAGCAAGGAAAGGAGATGCTGCTCTTAAAGATCTATCAAGTAATAACTTTCCTTCTGAAGCTAATTTAAGCCTTTTAAAAGATGCAATTTCAGCAACTTTAGCTAATCCTTGACCAGTGGCAATAAAACTCACATTAATTGCTATGCCTTGATAATTTCGATTTAAAAAAATCTGCTAATACATTCTTACCCATCATTCCATGCATAGTCATGCCAGAAACTCTTCATACTATATTTAAGATGACATATGACTTTTTGATTGCCAATCAGCTTATTAACCAAGATTTGAGATTTGCCTGTAACTTCAACCTGATCTGCTAACCCAATTAATTGGATATGCTTTTCTTCCTTAACAAACTTTTCTCATCTTTCTCTCCATTGAATTCATCCACAACTTCCCATGTGAATAAACATTCACAAACTTTAGCTTCTCTTTTTCTTTTTTGGTTTACAAAACGGTTTTGTACTTGCCAGAGAATATCTCTAGATCAGTGGTTTTCAGACTGGGCTGCATCTCAAAACACCAGGGGGGTGCGCCACAAGCTTGAAGAAAAACCTTAAATTTTATTTTTTGGTATTTATAATAATATATATATATATAATATATATATATTATATATATTATATATATATATATATATATATATATATATATATATATATATATATATATAATATAATATATATATATATATATATATATATATATATATATATATATAGGGCCTATATAGTCATGTTATGTAAAAAAAAACCATAGATTTTTGTTATGTAAAAAAAAACCCACTCCGTATCTCGGTATATATGATGTTTAGAACCAAAATATTTGGTGGACCCATTAACCCCATAGAGTATGAGTGAATAAAAAGTGTTATAATCGTTCAAATTCGATTTTCTAAATTTTTGGAAATTTTTATAAAAATTTAAAAATTTCAGCTCATGACTGATTTTTTGGGACTTTTCCAGCAGTGGTTGCATCAAGAAATCTATGAATTAATATAATATTGAATTAAATTATATTGGTCCCATCATAGATCCCATCCCAGAACAAATTTCATGAAATTTTATGCAGGCCCATCAACCACACACACTACCATCAACTTGTACCTCAAAAAGCCCACTCCAAATGTAATTGAAAAATGTCAATGTATATGCGCTATAACTCCTGTCAACATGCTGTAAGGTTGTTTTTTTTCCTTCTGTTAGTGTGGGGTCTAAAGAAAAAAAAACAAAACAAATGTAACAAAAAAAAAAACAAAAGTATAAAAAATGTATATAGCTACTATAAATAAAAACATTTTTTTTCAACCTTTTTGTATATATTATTTTATTTTGTATATATAAGGTTTCTACTCCTATGTTATAAGGTATAGGGAATCGATTCCCTTGGTTTATAACGGATTTGAGGCCCTCCTACCACAGTTTAGTATGAGTTAGTACCCCTACCCCCCTTTTCTGGTGCACTAATATCAACTTTTTATTCTACAGAGCTGAACTTGGTGTCGAATAGTATGTTTGAGGTATGCTGAGTTGATTCCTGAGGTGTTTGAGGAACGGAGCATGCGCTGAAGTGTTAGTGCGGGCAGAGCACCACTCTCTCTAACACCTCAAGCCATTTTTTATTTTTCAAGAAATATGTCCTGAGTTTGGTGTTGACTAGTATGTTTAGATAGTCTGTGAATCAATTCCCGGTATTACCGAGTGGATCAGAGCAATCCTTAGGGCATTTGACACCAGTATTGCGGTGCTCATGTATATTTTTAGGTTTCTAAGTGTTTTCTAGTTAAGGTGTCTATTTTAAACTTACTACCATGGTTGAAGGTGCTGCCTGCCTGGACCCGAGGTTGGGGTGTTGGGGGATGTAACAGCAAACAAAATCAATGCACCTTATCAGGACATCCATGAAGACTCCAAACCATATACCAATTAAGAATCTATTTTAAGGTAGATAAAATGTTTTTATTTTTTTATTTTTAATTTTAAAATTTTTTTCTCTATTTTTCTTCATTTTTATTACTAATTACATTTAAAACATTTTATAATAGCTAATAACATCATATTGCAGCTCGAGGGGGTTTTGGGAGATGTTTTTTTTTTACAATACAATGATTTTTTTTTACAAATATTTTTGGGTCTAAATAATTTCAAAAATCTTAAACCTAAACAAATTTTTTTACTGTTATATAGCTTAGACTAGCATTTTAAGAAAATTATTATAAAACTCTGCAGTGTAAATTAGTTTAAATAGTTATAGGCGAAAACATGGGTTAAATGGGTTGTTTTTAGCATACCATGACTAATATCTATATATATATATAATAATATATATATTTATATTATATATATAAATATATATATATATATATATATATATATTATATATATAAATAATATATATATATAATAATATTATATATATATTATAATATATTATATATATATATATAATATACTATATCATATAATATATATATATATATATATTAGAGGTGACCCGGATATCAATTTGCAATACCTGCGAATGCCTGTAGCGGATTGCTTTAGGTATCAAAAGTCAAGCCACAGACAACTGATATTTTTATGTTCTAAAAGCATTTGAATAAAAATATATCATTGATCAATTAATCATGATTATTATCTGCATTATCATTAATTCATACACGGTATACATACCTACATATTTATTAAATAAAGTTTACTCAAAATATCTCAAACTATAGGATAATAAGATACATTTTCAAATTCAATTTCAAATTAAAATCCAAATTAAATTATATATAATATTATATATATTATATATTTATTATATATATACTATATATATATATATATATATATATATATATATTATATATATTATATATATATTATATAATATATATATATATATTATAATATATATTGCAATGGAATATATAGTCCAAATTTTCAAACTGCTCTAAAATTGTAATATAAATGACTCGTTTGAATATTAGCTATCCATATATCTGTAGTAAATGGTATCTGATTCAGCTTAGATAACTTTCGAATACTGCTGATTGTCAATTTACTGTATGAAATTGGTAACATCGCTCTACAAAAAAATATTTTCTACTAGAAATAAGATATTTTGTTGAAGATGGCAACAAGATTCATGAGTCCTGCTCTTTAGTTGACTGGGAATGGGTGGACTCATTGCAATTAAAATTATATTTTCTGAAGGAATGCCTTTGATTTGAGGTCATTGATATGGCAAATTTTTTGGGGAAGAAATGTAAGATACCAATCATACATTTTAAAGAAACTTCGATCTTCGCATATTTTTTTGGTCCAGGTTCTAGAAAATACAAGATTCTCACTTTACTATCCAAATTTTTGACTTCCAGATTATTCTTTTCGATCTTTCGTATTTTCCATATGTTTATGAAGCTGGCGTTGTATTAAATGTTTTTGAGCTGTAAACTACCTAGTTTTATTTTTCTGTGGCATAATTTTACACTCTATTAAAGATTTTGTAATGTTAATAATAAAAAAAAATCTTTAACGAATGAATGGCATTTTAAAACATATTTTTAGAGGTTATTATTATTGACCAAATCTGTACACCCTACCAATGAACTTAAAATCTTTTATCAAATTGCTATATATATATTTATATTATATTTTTATATGATAGCATATATATATATATATATATATATATATATATATATATATATATATATAATATTATATATATATATATATATATGATATATATATATATATAGGACTTTATCTGTTTTCTATCCAAATGCGGATGTCCTTGTGTTAGGTTCAACTTACACCACACTGAGTGTTGGGCTCCTCTCACACTGTGGTGATGTTGGTGGGGAGGAGGCCAAAAACATTCAGTATTCTCAACGATCTGCAACACACTGATAAGGAAACCTACACATATTCCGGATCGTTCCAACCAATTCTTGAACACGCTTGATTATGTTTCACCACTACTCCTTCTCGCAATAAATACACCATTTTCTCCTATCAGTTCATCTGACCACAATCTTATAGCGTCTTAACTATAATACTTTTTCTTCCAGCAGCTCCTTCATGCCCTAAACGTAATTTCTCTGGCACTTTAATCGGGGTAATTGGGGGCATTGCGTAGTTTTTGGCAAACTACTCTTGAATGAATCCTGCTTTGACACTGGGATGCTTCGGTCGCCGCTGTAAAGGTGGGCGTAATAACTGATGGGATGAGCAGGTTCATTCCATCTTCAACTAAATCTTTCTCTCCCCTAAATCCATGGTTCGATGGGGCCTTTTCTCGCGCCATTATAAAGGACAATGCTTATCGTATATTGGAAAAACTCTCGTCTCCTATCACCTACTAATTTCCATTCTGTGCTCGGACTCGTTGCAGGGATATTATTGTCAGGCTAGCGCGCTTTTACTAAAAGAAAGTGCGCCAGCCTGCTTCGTTCTCCTACTGATAAAAATTTCTGGCCGCTTTTTCCAAAAACATTCTCTAACAACTTCTGTCAATCTGCCTTTCCTCCCCTTATTCGCGTCTGATGGTTCTTGTTGCTAACTCTCCTTTCTGATAAGGCCAATTCTCTTCGGCCTCCTTTTTTCATCTAATTCTACCCTGGACGATTCTGCATCCCTCCTCCTCACTCCTTCTCCTCTCAGGTTCCATGCTTTACCTGTAATTACACATTATCGTGTGCATGGGATTCTGAGTTCTATGAACGTCAGCAAGGCTAGTGCCCGGATGGCATTCCTCCCCGTTTTTGAGGGAGTGTGTGCTTCGAGCTGACGCCTGTCCTCGTTCAACTCTACTCTCTATGTCTTATACTTAATACTTTCCTCAATGCTGGGAACGGCGCGCATATGTCCAACCGATCCCGAAAAAAAGTAGCCGCTCTGATCCGTCCAAATTTCGCCCTATAGCTCTCACTTGATCTATCTTAAAATCTTTGAAAACTCTTAACTCTCATTCCTGGATTATTTCTGGGAGTCTCATTCCCTTCTTTAGATCATCATCAGTATGCTTTCGTCGTTCGAGGTCAACTGGTGACATACTATCCTTCTAAACTGATTTATGGTCTTCTGCCTTAGGGATCATGGGGACTTTTGTCGTGTGCGCTTGACATATCAAGGCCTTTGACCGGGCTATGGCACGCGTCACTGCTCTCTAAGCTCCCTTCCTGTGGGTTTCCTTCAATCTCTTTGCTTACTCTTGTCTAGTTTTCTCTCTGATCGCTCCCATATCAGCTCTTGTTGATGGAGCGTCCTCTTTCTCCTTTCCTGTTAACTGTGGTGGTCCACAAAGTTCTGTTCTCTCTCCAACCTTATTCTTACTTTCATCAACGATCTCTCAGCTGTATTTCTAAGTCTGTCCACTCTTACGCCGATGGACTTCAACTCTCATTCTCAACTTCTTTTCAAATCTCTCCTTCTTTGTGTTTTCTTTGCCTCTCGTCTTCAGCTTCCGATTCTATTCTTGCCGATCTGGATGGGATTCCCGTGGCGTCACCGCAACCTTGTAAAATTTAACTCTTTTAAAAATCAACTTCTCCCATCTCCTCTCCAAAAACACCGTCCGACCTTTCTATTTCTTTCGACGGGTGCTAACGTCTCTCCTGTGAATAACATAAACATTCTTGTCTCAACATAAACAAAATAATATCTTGGAAACCTCATATTTTCTTGGTTGCTAAGGTGGCCTCTGCTAAGAAGCTGGAGTTCTGTTCAGGTGCGGGAGATTTTTTCCTTCTGCACAGCTACTCCAGTTAGATAAGGGGCCTATTCGCCCTTGTATGGAGTATGTTCTCCAACATTTGGGGGGCGTCCGGCTCCACCCTTCTATTGGATGGTGTTGAGTCTAAAGCTAAGAGACTAATATAACTGTCCGCCTACTTTCAAACTCTCTTGACCCTCTATCTCTGCGACGTAACGTTGGCGCTCTATCCCCTTTTCTATAGGTACTACAACCGCAGATGCTCTGGGGAGTTGACTCTCGCATTCCTTCCATATCGCGTCGTCCTCGTAGCACAAGGAGTGCTTGCTCTCGCACGAAATTCTGCGGTGAGTATTGCGAACCCAGACTTGTTTCGTTGTGGTGGCCTCTTTCTTTTCAGCTACTTCTCTTGTGGAACTCCTTGCTTCTTCTGTGTTTTTCCAAATATATTTAATCTTCCTCTCGTTAAAGCCCACGTCTGCGCTCACCGGAGAACTTTGGGTTAGACTGGGGATTGGGTGGGTGTTTTCTTTAATGTTTTATTTGCCGCCCCCGCCTTGAGGTAGGGGCAAATTACGAAAAAAATCTGAATCTGTAAAAAAAAAAAAAAAAAAAAAATATATATAATAATTAATATATAAGATTTATATTGAAAGTTATATAGAATTATTTTTTTACATTCTTTATAGTTAAAAGGAAAGTCATTAGAAATTCCGGTTCCGCCGGAATTTTTTTTGATTCCGGCTAATTCCAGTTCCGGCCGGAACGAAAATTTCAGTTCCAGCGGTACACCCCTAATATATAATATACTATATATATATATTATATATATAATAGATATATATATATAATATTATATATATATATATATATATACGATATAATATATTATATATACTATATATATAATAAATATATATATATATTTAGATATTTATATTTAGAAATTATATATATATATATATATATATACATTTATAGATATATATAATATATTATATCAGTATTTAAGGGTAGGGGTGCATTGAACCTATTTTTTATTCTGGCGAGATACACACTAAAAAAAGTTGGGGACCAGTGCTCTAGATAATCAAAATTATTACTAAACTTAGCACCATACCTATGCAATAAATTAATAATTTTGATATTATAATGTTTGTATGACAAATCAAGTAGTGTTTGACCTTGTTTGTTGCGGGCATTAACAGCCGCTTTTATAAAACCATTTTCTGCACATTGTAATATCTTGTATATCTTACCTACATCCTGATTTCTGGTTTCAACAGTATGAAATACTTCATCAATAAGTCTTAATAATTCCAAAGTTCTGGGTAATTGTTCAGAACACTGCAACATATATTCTACCACTTTCATTTTATTTTTTTTTCCTACATTATTCAAAAGCGATAAATTTATATTTTCAAGATTAGCAACTTGAAATATTAACTCTTTTGACATGTGAAAAGTCTTGGATGTTTTTCATTCTGAATGCTATATTACATTCTTAGCTATGGCTTAATAAAAATTTAGATTTATAGTCAATGTAAAAGGTGGCTAGCATTCACTTTAATTAGGATATATTCTCTTCTTTTTCATCAATGTTTTAATGCCATCAGCTATGGTACTTTCTGCCTTGGGAGTTGGAAGGGCACTAGATCAGAGATTTCAACTCTTTTAAAAACTGACCACGAGTTAACGTAATACTTCATTCAATTTTTCATTAGGCCCCCTACCTATTTTATTTTCAATAACCTGAAAGAAAAAATTTAACATATGTGTAGGTAACACTAGTTTAAATAAACGAGCCTTTTCATCATCACTTATGCTATGTGTATTACGATTTCCTATTTTTAATTCCAATATTTGATGGAACACTTCATCCAATATTTTATCAATTTCATAATTCTTTTTTTGCACAAGTTTAATTACTTCTTTTAAAAACTCTAGCTCATCATATGTTTCCTTGATAAGTTGTAAAGGTGTGCCATGATGAGATACTGAGTTATAAATAGCACCGTGTTCTAAGAGAGACTTCACTAAATCAAAGAAATTAAAAAAGTCTTGATCAGAATGAAAAAAATACCTTCCACTAAATCGCCACTCTCCAAAAACATATTGAGGAACCCACATAGCATCACAATCAAATTCTGAAACAATTGTATTTAAAGGTGTTCTACCAACATCATAACCTGCATTTAAATCGATTCTTTTTTCTACAAGACAATTTAATAAATTTTCACTGTAACCAACTAAGGATCCAACAATACGGACAACAGCAGGTAATTTTTCAAATATGAACTGATTGATGAAACCAAAATCAGCCTTTTCTATTAACAACTCAATTACATCTGATGGTGCATGATTCATAATACAATCAACTAGCGGCAATGCTTCTTCTTCTTCAATGAAATTGGGATAGGTAGTACTAACATCAACTATATCTAACTTTAAACAATACCTAAGAACACTAAATTCATCAAGGTCAAGTATACGTTGAAGTAAAATCTTTCTATCTTTATCCTTCCAAGTAGTGTCATAAGAAAGTTTTTCAACAAGAATTTGTACAACATCTAGGTGACCATTTTCAGCCGCTAACCATAAGGGACTAAAGAACCATTTATCATACTTTAGACGTATCTGTAAAAATTCTGTATTAAGTTTTTTTCCTAAAGCATTAGCAAGTTTAATATACCCCTTTTCAGCAGATCTGGATAATAATGCCAATTTTTTATCATTTTTTAGATTTTGAATATCCTCAATCATTCCTAGATCACTTCCTTCTTTTGCTGACAAAGAAAACTCAATTATTTTCAATAGCAATTTAGTAGATTGTTTAGTATTCTTATCTTCAAAAGGACCATAACTGTATGTTTTATCAACAAGTTTTATTAATAGCATTTTAAGCTTATCCTCCTTACCAGTGAAATTGACATTGTTTTCTAAATCCTTTTGTGTTTTTAATTGAAAAAACTTACAAATTTGTATTCTATCATCATTAATTAGGTTTTTAATTATAATACTCTTAATAAATTCTTCAAATTTATCAAATTGAATTGATTTAAATTTTTCCCAAAGATAGTTAGAGGCAAAATATTCACCAAAAGTCTGATGAACAAAAATAGGTTTACCATTAATAATTCTATCAATAATTCCTGTCTTTTCTTTTCCTAGCTTTATCTTATCTATTAAAGCATGTACGTCTTTTATTTCCTGTTTAGAAAGCAATTCTTCTAGACTATCTTCTTTTTTAAACATTCCATATATAGCTAATTTTTTGTGATTTTCTATAAATTCCTTACACTCTTGCTCAATCATCTCTTTTATATCTGGATCATCAATATCCATACCAGGCTTTTTTTCTCTAAAGCGAATTTTATAAAACTTTTTGTCAATAAACTTTTCATACAGAGTAACCAAATTTAGCTCTTCATTAAGCTTCTGTCTATACTCATCAGAAAGCTCCAGCTCTAAAGAATCATAAAATTCTTTGAACATATCTTGAAAAATCTCAGCAAGCATACGTATCTGCAATGGCATACCAACAAACTCCATCTCTTGATCATTTGTAGATTCAGAAAACCTATGTAGTAATTCATCAATAAAAACCTTAGAGCGTTGTTCATCTAATTCACTAAGTTCTAAGTTTTTTTTCCAAAATTTCTTTAAAAACTTTCTCTGCTCTTTCTCAAGGAAGGGCAATAATGCATATGAAAAAGTACCCAACTTATTTTCTGGTTCATTTTGAATATTATAAGAACGAGTAGTCATCCAAATCTTTTCTGACTTAGTACCTGTTAAAACCTCTAGTAACTTAATAACTTGATCCTTATAATTCGGACTAATCTCATCATATCCATCAAACAGTAAGGCGATCTTACCTTGCTCATAAAAATTATAAAATAACCTTACTTCCAATAGATTTAATCCTTTGATCTTTCCTTCTTCATTGTTTTTAGCTATTTTACCATGGCCCTCTACAGGTAGAAGTTTGATGATATTATTTATGATTTGATTTTTTTCCTTTGTTTGTTCTCCATTTTCTCTAAAGACCCAAAAATCCATAGCCCCATATAGAAATTTTAAAGCTTCTGACATACAAATTTTTGTTTTGCTTTTCTGCCATTCAGATAATCGACTTGCTTGACCTAACAAGTTAATTCTCACAACCCATAAAGAAGGGTTAGATTTTTTTTCCTTCAATGATAAAGAAGTCAGTACGGTAGACTTACCCATACCAGGTTCAGCAGCAATAATGACTACTCTATCAAGTATATCTGTAATTTTCTTTGGTTCATATTCCTGAATGCTTCGTTCATTTGTATCTACAAACTCACGCAATTTACATAAAACACCATGAGACTGCTGCCATATCAAATCATTATTGAGCCAATGAATATTATGGTTTTTATATCTGTTGCATAAATCCTTAAAATCCTCGATTGTGTCAGAAATTAACACTATATCTTGATCTGATTGAGAATTTGACTCATTAACTTGCCTGTTATCAGTAACAAGAAATTTACAATATTGATATAGTTATTTACTCTTTCATTTAATTTTTTGGTTTCCAATTTGTAATAATAAATGATAATAAATAAATATATTATCTATTATATCTAATATAGCTAGTTATATAGGAATATTCTTTTTTAATAAACTATGTATATTACAATAATAACCATTGATTAAAAAATTAACTACTTAACTCAAAATATACTAAATGAATAACTTGATAATATTGATTAATAATATTAAGTAAAGATATAATAAATAATAATCTTACATTTAAACAACATATCAATTATATGTATTAGTCATGTTGTAATTAGATAAGTTTATTAATATGTATTTCTTTCTCTAGATTTGTACTGATGAATACGGTTTGTTACCTAATATATTATTATTTTTGTTCATTATTTTTTATTCGTGTTTTTATCCGTGAATTTGTGACGTGATGTATGAAGAGAAGATGAGAACAGAGGATCTCACTGTGTTTATTTGATTGTGTGATTTAGAGGGTTATGTAATTCGATGTTTGATAAGATAGATGTCTGTGATATGTATTTGGTAGATTAGCACGATGAATAGGTGTATAACAGGAGTCGAAAATGCGCGGGGATGTGTGGACTCTGCTGCAGGGGGCTAGTTTGTTTGGAACACTTAGGGACCTCAGTAAGTGGTATGACACTCTCTACTTGGTGCGATCTTGATAACCATAGTGAGGGTCGAACTTATCGTGTGTTCGTCATTGATTCTTTAATCTAGTGGGATGGTATTGTCCTCTTGACTGACGATCTAGGGAGGTTTAAACTTATTTTAATGGTACTTGGTGAGTAGGGACGCGGTAAGTTTGCTGGGCTTTTCTTTTCGATTATTTGTCATGTTCTTTTCTTTAAAACTTCATTAATATTTATTCTCTATTATCTGTAATGCTCTGTCACAGACACTGTTTACTACCAATCTTGGGTATCAATAGAATATGGGAAGACTATGAATAGATATAAGAAGAATATATATATTAATAGTTAATATAATTATATATATAAATATATATATATATAATTTATAATATTATATACTATATATATATATATATTAAAACATTATTAGTATTAATAATATATATTATAAATTATTATATATAGATATATAATAGTAATATATATATTGTAGATATTTAATAAATATAATATATAGGTACGAATAACCTTTAAGATATCCGGATTTATTATAAATATTCGTATGTAATTTTGTATTTTAGTAATAATGAAGAGTGTATAATGATAATATAATTTGCAGAAATTACTGGAAGATTGGATTTATTTAAAACAATTAGATATATCGATTATCGATATATATTATATTATAAGATATTATATTATACATCCCTAATATATATTATATATATATAATATTAATTATAATATGTTTTAATATATATTATATTGTAGAAATATATTATATATTAATTATATTAATTTTAACTTATAATTCATTATATATACTTGTTTAGTTTTCTATATAATTTGAATAGTATATAATTTATATTATCTATTATATATTATTTAATATTATTATTTTTACTGGGTATGTATTAGGCATTTCCCAGTGGCTTAATGGTTGTTTACGCTCTTTATCTTGATATTATAATTGATACTCGTTCATATCTCATCATACAATTCATTACCTCCAGTACTAATATAAAATAATTAAATATACTACATACTCTACTATATCTCATGTATAATCATATACTCTCTAGACAATCACATACTTACAGAACATCCCTATCCCTTATAATCATAGTGGGGGAGAAAAAAATGCCTCACATATTAATTCCGCTCATAGTTGATAGTGGAAAGCGACTAAGGGATTGTTGGTATGTATAGGTTATAGGGATGCCTACTCTAATACTAATTATCTTTTTGCCGGATGTAATGCAGCTCGTAGAAGGTCGTGATAGCAGTAAGTGCCCTTCTATCTATTTTAAAAGAAATTGTTATTAGAAATGAATATACTTTGTAATTAAAGAAGAGAAAACATGACTGCTTTCAGTGTAGATTAGGGGAGTAGAGTGTATAACTCAGTGAATGTATTTAAGAAAGGGCATAAATTATGATTTGCCTCGCTATGACTGAATACATAAAGTTGAAAGGAAAGGTGTAGATAAATATGTAAGTGGTGTGGTTGGGAAAAATGTGTTTGTGTTTCTAGTGAAAAGTGAATGAGAGGGGATAGAAGGATTTAGCAATTCTTGATTGAGTGAATTGTTGGTAAGAGAGCTTATGGTGTTAGATTTTTATGTGTGGGTACTAGAAGTTAAAGGTAAATTTAATTTAAAAGGTCAAATTTATTGGGGTTGCGACATATGATCCATCTGAGGTAATGTTAATGAGAGTACGATTTTCTGGGATAGATCTTGATATACGATAGACTTACTGTTGTGTTGTAAGTTATAGGAATGGTTATTTTTATTTAATTTTGTAAAATACATGATTTCTGCTTTAAAGTGTGATTTCTATAATTTATTTACAGTTGTCCCCGATAGTCGAAAAAAAATATACAAAGGGTATGAGTCACCTATTGTATTACATAGTGTCTGAGAGTAGCTTTGTAGTAATCTCCATAACATAGTTTCACACTCTCCTGTCGCAAAGAGCATTGGGGAGTCTGTGTGCAGAAGTTACTTCAGGTCAGTATTGCACCTTTATAAATGTGAAGGGATTATTAAATTTTCTGTAGGATGTATTATTTAGGTGTAGATGGAAGTGATGAAATTCAATACTGAAACGAGATTGATAGGTTTGGGAGAGATAGTGTTAAGCTAAATCATAAGATTCATTCATTATTATTTATTTTATTCATTAATTATTATTTATTATTTTTTACTTATTTATTATTTTATTCTTATTATTATTATTATTGTAAATACTTTATTATTAGCCTGATTGAGATTTATCCATTATATATATGCAACATACTATATCATCTGTATATATTGTGGATTATCAAATTATATATTACTCAGCACCATTATTACTTATTTTGTGCACTGATAAGATGCTGTGTGTATACTTGATTTTACAGTTGCGTGGTAAGTTATGAGTTGATTTATTCCTATCTATTAGACTTACTATTATTTTGTCTTATGTCTATTATCTATTAGCGTGTATATCATTATTGAATATACATCATCTAACTCATAATGTAGCTTAATATTTATTATTGACTATAATATTATTTAATTCTTTCTAAAAGTATCTAGTAAAATTTACATTATAATTTATGTATAATATATCTATAACCATAAATATTTCTTTACTTTACTTTTCTTATCTTCTTAATCCTTTTGTTTATTTTTCCAAATCTGCTAAGTATGTGTTCTTCATCAATATATTTTTGTCTTTTTAGTTCTCTTAATATTATATATCTTTATTATCTATATATTTTTAATTTTTGCATCTTGGCCTTATTTTTTAAATCATTGTGTAATTATTTATCTTGTTGCATCTTTATTACTCACTTATTCTTGAAATTTTATACCCCCTTTTTTGCATTGACTCGCCTGTCCACTTATTTATATGTTGTTCTTGGTCTGTCTTTACTACTCTAGAGCTTCCCTCTCCTTTTCCACGTTACTCTTGCTGTGCAGCTACTCTCTCTTCTCTTTACATCTTGTGGCGTGACTCGATGACTTCTTCTTCTTTGTCATATTCTGCTTGATGGATGAATCTGTATTAAATATAGGAAGTGTAATAGTACTTATGATCAGTTTAATCTCGATACTTATCTCAGATTACTTATTTATTGTGAGGTCTTAGTGCTCCTATTGCAATTATCTCGTATAGATTGATTAGTGTGTATTCTATCATTATTTTTAAATGTGCCAAAAATAAAATTTAATATTATTTTTAATTAAGATTTCAACCGGTTAAATGTAGATTTATATGGATTCCGTATCTACTGATTGCAAAAAGAATAAGAAAACTGCGAGAAGAGAGATTTTTTTATTTTATATTTTATTTTTAAATGAAAAAAAATTTGATTTATTTCACATATATGTTTATTTCTATTCTCATATCAGTATCGATGAATTTTTAAAATCTGCGATAAGTGATTTTAAAGTAGGAGGAGCATTCTAAGAGTAAAAGTATATTGAGAAGAAAATTTGAAATGAGTTTGTAACCAGGATTGGAGTGTGGTGTGATGTAAGTCGGATGAATAATAAGTGGATAAGACAGTGTTTTAAGGCTAGGGGTCAGAAGTTGAGAGATCTTATAACTCTGTAAAGTAGGAATAAGCTACGGCTACGCACTCAAATACTAGAACCGCTGCTGACATCTAACTATATCCGGCAGAAAAGCAGATAAGTCGCTTGTCCATCAACACACTACCGATATTTATTTGATGTGATTTGGAAAGATAAGTTAGAGCATAGTTGGGCCCTTTCATAATAAGGAGGAAACCCAAAGGAGGGTGAGCTTGGAGAAGCTAGTTACGGCGTGCTAGTGTTCGTGAGAGTTAGTAGTCCTTCAATTTCAGAGAATTGTTATCAATGGTAATTTATTAGTGTGAATATTTAATGTTCAGCGCCAACACGACAAGTCTCTCCCGTGTAGATAAGAGTAGCTATAGTGTAATAAGACTGTCAATAGATTTAAATTGGTTTTTAGATCTGGATAATGTTATAATCGGGTAGTAAAAGACTTTTGTTTCGTACTTAATATGAATCTGTTTCTTATTCGCTGCGATGGAAATAGAGTTTACACGTTGTACTATCTACGAAAGCTTGAGTTGAGAAGGGAAATTCCAGCAAGAAAATGTGATTCATTGTATAATGATCATGCTTAATTTATATAATGATCTCCTCTTATATATCTATATATATTATATATTATAGTTTATTATTATGAGTACTATGTATATTATCATATATATATTTATTTTATATATTATATATTATATATAGTATATATATTATTATTACCTATTATTATATATATATGTATATATTATATATGTATATATTCGCATTATATTTTTTATTTAAGAATTTTTATATTCAAATAAGTTTCAAATTTTGTAAATCCTGTTGAACAAAATTAAATTGTATGTTAATAATATTTAGTACCTTTCTTGAGCTCAAAATGGGAAAGCTGTGCGACTTTTATTATTATTATTATTATTATTATTATTATTATTATTATTATTATTATTATTATTAATTATTATTATTATTATTATTATTATTATTATTATTATTATTATTATTATTATTATTATTATTATTATTATTATTATTATTATTATTATTATTATTATTATATTAGATTATTAATTAATTATTATATAAGTTTATTAAGAATTAATTCATTTGTTATCAATATGTTATAACTATTTTGTTCTATTATAATTTTTGAAAATATTAGGATAATCAGTGTTTTACATTTTATTATTATTGTCTTTCTTGTTAATTTTTGTGTATTGATATATAGTTTTTATTCTTTTTTTTATTATTTTATTTTATTTATTAATTATTATTATATTATTATTATTATTATTATTTTATTATTATTATTTTAATTATTTTATTTTTTATTATTATTTTATTATTATTATTAATTTATTATTATTAATTATCTATTATTATTGTTATTTATAGTATTAATTATTATTAAATTATTATCTATTATTATTTTGATTATTAATTATTAATATTTATTCATCTTTCATATTTTATTATTATTGATTATTATTATTCTTACTATTCATTATTATTATTATTATTATTTTATGGTATTATTGATTATTATCTATTATTATATTAACCCAGTAATCTTACTCATTCTTCATCGGGCGTTTATTATTTTCGAGCATTAATTTTTATTAATTTACTTTTTAGTATTATTATTATTATTTTTGTTAAGTATAATATTATTAGATTTTCATTATTGATCTATTATTATTTATTATTATATATTATTATTATTATTATTATTATTATTATTATTATTATTATTATTATTATTATTAGATTATTATTATGTATTTTATTATTATTATTATATTATTTATTATTAATTATTATTATTATGTTTTATTATTATTATTTTAATTATTATTATTATTATTATTATTATTTTACGCGACTGTGTGAAATAATTCAAGTTAAATCGAAGCGTAGCGTACATGAGATATATATATTTTATAATTATATAATATATATTATATATATATATATATATATTAATATAATATATATATCTACATATATATATATATATAATAATATATAATAATATTTATGTATTATAGATTTTTATATAAATATATAGTAGGTCAGATAGATTGCAGCTTAGTGTGTTTTTTTTAATTTAATATAAATTAGTTAATATATATTGTATGATTAAGTGTGTAGCATACTAGAGGAAGGTGGTCGATAGGTGTGTCTAAAGGTATCTAGAGCGGACACTCGTGGATTGCTTTTTGTGGATAATTATTTCGAGATGGTGTAAACATGTGAGAAGCTTCCAAGACTACGGTGTTATGTGTTGGAAAAGTATGTTGGTAATTAGTGTATTAGAAAACATAGGAATGAATATTATGACCGAATCGTTACCGAAAACTGACGAAATTTATTTTTCTCAGTTAGTCACGTATATTGTTTTGTATATGGCACAATATTCATGATTTTAAGTCGATATTGTATCAGAGATAAGGATCGAAAATGAGCAAGAGATTTAACACGATCGTGATACAGCGGTGATGTAAATTATTTTTGGTTCGTTAGGTCACGGATTTTCATGAAGAAACATATAGTAGGTTGTTTGAATGTATACACTCTTGATATGAATTGTGATTGAAGAAGAAATGGCACTTGTGTATAGTAAAAGGAGGAATGGTAAATCCTGAAACGATTATACTGTAATAGCTGGATGAATCTAGCGAGATGGTAGGATCTAGGAAGAAATACTTATAATTACTTCTCAGCAACGCTTGACTTCTGTATTTGACATAAAAGTCTTGCTTATGAGAATTGTGAGTCATAAAACAAGACTATAATATTTCGGTACATAGAAGGGCGATTATGATGGTATCAGATATCGATATATTAGGTTTTGAGGCTAAGGTAGAAATGGGAAGAAGAATCTACTGTAGACTGAGAAGGCGATGCCCGTTCGCTGCTGCCTATAGATGCATTACATACGTATAACGTCCCTCTGTACTTTTTTAAATTTATATAACTTATCCTATATATCACTAGTTTAACTCGGGTTGGAGTTATTAGTATCGTTGTTAGTCAAAATGAAATTCTGCAAAACTATGTCAATTTCATTACAATAATATTTCAGTACTCTATGAAGATATATAAATTTTGACTGCGGATATAGTATATGAGTAAATACAGACACTATTTTATTTTTATTGGGGAATCCTATAGACCTAAGAAATGTTATAGCTATAAATATTAATATTCTCCCTTTATTACCATTAATTAAATATATTTCATGTTTCATTAGATTAAACTATTATTATAATTATTATTATTATATAATATTTTATATTATTGATTATTGATATTAATTATTGTGTTATTTATATATTTAATTTAATATTATTAATATATATTTATATTATTTTTATTATTAATTATTTATCATGCGCTTAAGGATCAAAAATATTGATCGTAAAAAATAATTCAGGAAGTTGAATCTTACTAGGACCTATATGTATATAACGTATTATTAATTATATATAATAATAATTTAGGCATATTATTAGAAAGAGGTATGTGAATATGTGATAGGTGTTTATGATAAGTGGTGATGCATATGAAAGGATTATAATCTCTTGGTTATTTGAAGTTTTCTGATTTATTATGGTGATGAGTTTTTAGTACTAAATGAGAGAGGAAAAGGGTTAGAGCCTGAAGAAATTAGTTTGAGATGGTAAGATTGCTAGGTATTATGATGTATTTATTCAGTACATATTACCTGGGTGATAATAATCAATATAGAACGATGAGAATGTATGGAGTGTAAATTGTATATGATTTGATAAGTTAGTGTGTATATATTTATAAAGCGTTTATTATGGAGTAGTTTGTATAGTTTCGTGAGGGATTGGAGTGGAGCTCAGTATGGTGCCTACTATTATATAGGGTAAGGAGCTATTAGTGACTTTATGCAATTAGAAGAGGTCTATATAGTTTATTTCGGTATGTAGTGGAGATTAAATGCTGGTGTTTTGGGGCAATGTAGTCTGGTTGTGTTCGCCCTATGAGACTGATTGGCTTGGATAGGGAAAAGAGATTGGTTTGCTTTATATGAAGTGTCGATCGGACTGATGGGATTTTATCGTCAATAGGTGTAGGTGGTTTAGAGTAAATGGTAAACTGATGTTTGAGAATCATATACTAATGATATTTGTTTGTGAAGAATTGTCGTATAATATATGCAGGCTACTTTTATCGCGAACGTGTATACTATAGAAAACGATGATATATTTCACATGAGATAATGAATTACTTGAGATATGAACATCTTTAATGGTTTTCGAAAATGATACTTGAGTATATTAATAATGGGATAAGTCATATGTTATATATGGATAAGTGATATATATAATTCTAGTAGTGTAATGGTCTGGTTTTGCGGTGGAATGAGGTTGACGTTTATGTGATGAGGTTTGTCATAATTATTATCCAGTAGTATGTGATCAAGTATTATAAGGGAGGTGGTAAGTAAATTTGATGATGCTTAGATATATACTATTAATAATTTGGTTATTGGGTATATATATATTATATTTATACATTATTAGTATTTATTATATATATATTTTAATATTATAATATATATATATTATAGGTATTAATATAGTATATATTAATTAATATTATAGTTATGATATTATATATATATATATATAATATATATAAATAATATAAAAATATAATAGATATATGTTATATAATATAGTATAGCGTTGTAAGGGGGTGTGATAATGCCCTTTGCTATCTTGTTCTTTCTTTTTGTTCTGTTGTTAGTGTTTTTGGCGTGAGTTTTTTTGTTATTGTTATTCTCAAACAGTTATTAACCATTCATCGTTCATACTATTGTTTATTTTGGAAAGAATTAAATATGTTTTTTTTAGAAACTGAGCTATACTATATTCATTTGGGTAAAGAAAGTTTTTCTTTTTAAATTTTGATTAATGAATAAATTATGATTACATTTATATATGTAAATAGATTAGTGTCAATACGCCCGTATTGTTTTATTGCCACATTACAGAATCTATTGTCTGCAGTGACGATTGCTACTGTTTGTTCACGAGATCTGTATGATGTAGTCAGGCTCAGGTTTTGATATAACTCATTATGGTAAGTTTATAATAAATGCGCATGGCTGGCTAAATGTTTATATTATGATATATGCTCACGCTTTGAGAGGTCTTAGGAATTAATATCAAGATAGAATTTCCCACTATTCCAGTTGCTCAGCTCTGATTGATCCAGTCATCTGCAGTTCCTTTTTTAACAAGTGAACCATCCAGTAGGCTGTCAGAGGTATGATATTTTCTAAAGAAAGATAAAGTTAATATTGGTTTATGATTTAAGGTACTGAATAAGATGAGATTAAGATTAATAGATAAAAATGAAAAAGTGAGGTGTAAAGTGTGAACTCATAGTGTTATATGATATATATATATATATATGGCAGAAATGACATTGAACTTGGGGCGAGATTTTCCTATTTTGTGGGAGAGATTTAGATTTTGTACTCCGGAAAGATTCTATTTATGTGGTCTGTTGGTGGAAGAAGATCTGTAATTGAATTCTTTAGTGGCAGCAAGCAGATTCTGGATTATAGGGTGGTTGAAAGTGTTCTACAGTCCGTGCCAGATCTGAGTCGTCTTTGATACGGAGCTCTCTTTGTGAAAGCTTTCTAACATATTCTCTGATTGAGGATTGTATGTACCCCACCCCAACAACGTATCGACCTCCCCAAAGACTCATCAATATACATCTCCCAACCTGCGTCGGTCGTCCATTCCCTCATTCGTGAGACATAGGAAAATAGTTAAGTCGAAGAAACATTACCGTAATAACGCGCTAAACCTTTTATGACAGACACGTTATTATTAAATCGTTGGGAATACTTACCCTTAACCCGTTTAAACGACTTGTTTAATACTATTTATAGATTATGTATTGATTAAAATATATTTTTTCCCATTTAATGCAAAGCTACTTCTCGATGGTTCTTCTTATTGTATCACACCATATATATAATATATATATACAAAGCTGGGTCTTCCATATCTTCATCTGTGTGTTGATAATGTACAATTTGATATTGCTATTAGGTAGAGGTATGATTCTTGTTGATAAGTGTAGTGTGCCAAAAGATCGTGTAGCCTCCTTCATCATTAAAACTTAAAAATAATAGGTTTGATAGAAAGGATGTGGCATGAAAATATATAATATCTTCGTAATAGCACAAGCGAGAGAATTATTTTGAGATGAGCATCTCCACCGTCCCGAATTGTCTAAGATAGGTGAAACGTGAGATGATGCGAAGGAAGGCTCGGACTACCAGAGACTCTCCCCAATACCCCACGCTAAAAGACGAAAAAGACTTCTTCATAGAGGATTAATAAGAAAGGGGTAGTCCAGACGGCGACAGCTAATGCACTGTCTTGCTTGCTCTTACTATATGTATGGTCTCACGCCTCCATCGATCAATCTAAGTTGTATAAAGGAAGAGAATGTTCATATAACCCATTTTCGACTATAGATAGCCCGACATATAATTACAGCTAGTTGTAGAGAATAAACCGGCTGGAGATAGAGAGATAAGAGGGATGAATATATAGATAGTAGAGAGATATAGTATATAGATAGCGGAATTGAGAGATATATAGCCAGCCAGGGATAGGAATGAGAGTACGAGCAAGGTGACGGTAGATAAGCCATCAGAGGTGTGTCTCAAGGTAAAGCTGTGTATGCGAGCCCTGCGCGCGGGCGCGCGTTGCCGCGCCGACCTGCGGCATCGACGCCGAGCAGCAGCCGCCGATGCGCAGCGGAGAGAGAGAGTAGTCAGCTACACGCGCGTCCCCGCTGGTGCCACCGAAGGCGCTCGAGCTGCAGTGTGTGTGTGTGTGTGTGTGCTGTGCGGCGTGCCGAGAGGCTGCGGCCGGGCGAGGCCGGCGTCGCATCGCGAGCGCGGCGACGCGCGCTCGGTAGAGCGCGCACGGCTGAGTGCACACCCGCAGCCACCTCGCTCGCGTCCTCCGGGATGCGCTGGCAACGAACAGCGAAAAGTGGCTAACAGATAGAAGATAAAAAAAAAAAAGAACAGAGAGCAGCACCACTCGGCGCGCGCTCATGTCATGGAGCGCCGCGTGCGCCTCTAAGACGCCTAGGGAGCTCCTAGAAGAGGTGCTTGATGACTGTGCGCTCCTCGGCGACGCTCTTCTTGTCGCTCGCGCTGATACTCGGTATCGAGTATAGACCTATACGATACGCTCCTGCTCTACGCGCTCTCTGATATCAGGCGATTACTCGTGAGAGTGTAGCCGAGTGCGACTACCTCTCCCTTCCCGCACAATACTCGGTCTTCGAGCTGAGTCTCCGCTCGCTCTCTGAGCGCTCGCACACAGATCACGCAATAAGCGCTGCTCTCTCGACTTCTGCGTTCGACACACAGACGCACCTCTCATAGCGCCGCTTCTCCGTGCTCGCGTACTTCGCTTCTCGGTGCCTGGACCTGGCATTGCAACGCGCGCCCGCTCTCGCGCCGCGGCCCTGCCCCGAACGCGGCCGCTCAACGGGCAGGAGAGGGCCGAGGGGACGATAGTCTAGCCGCGGCAGCGCGCATTCTGATTTCGCTCTCGCTCTGCATTACCTTTCTGTCCCTCAACAAGCCCGGTCTTTCGTCCTCTCTGCTCGCCCGAGCTACACGCCCTGCATTCTCTCTCTATAGCTTTCGATGATTCTCTCGTCCTCGTTTCGATGGCCTGTCCCGGAGATACACAGTGCGACCTCATGTCTCCCCATCTTTCTCTCTTCCCTAGTACGCCTCATGCATCCCGCTGCGCGGCATCCGCTCTGATCTCATTTCCTCGTCGGTCTCAGACACACTATAAACTCCTTCAATTGATATTTTTTGTACGGCCACTAGTATATGATAAAATTCTAAGGAATCCACTGTCCTACAAAATTAACAATAACACTGTAAGTTCTAGCCTAGAATAATATATCAATAATATAGAATATAAGATATATATATAGACTAGTAGCTTGTGTGTGGATCGAGTATCGTCAAGAAGAATATAGATATAGCCAGGAGGGAGCCGAGGCGGTGAGAGAGCATACTATCACAGTAGGACTTAGGGATTGTGGTTCCGTCAGTTTAGAGGAGGCGTAGTACATTGCCTAGGTCTAGAAGGGTTTGCGTATTGCTAGGCGATTTACAGATGAGGTTGGTGATGCATGCTATATTAGCTCTTCGAGTGTCTAAGGTATAGGCCTCATTGAGGATGTGGTGCGCGAGGACGCGTAGTGTCTAGTGGATCGTACGGGCTCTGATTGTTTTGGAAGTTAGGTTTGTGACTTGTTCAACTTTCGATATCTTGATATTATACTGTATCCGCTTGGTTTCCGTCCGATGTCTATATCAAAGTCAGAAGAGAAAATTCTGATTTAGGCGGGCCGCTCCTTTGTTTTCTCCCCTTAAGATTTAATTAGTTCTTGTGCTGATTATTCATATAGATACTGCAGATCCACAGGGAATCACCTTCCCTTAAAACGTTAAAATAAGTAATTAATCAAAAAATTCATTAGCTACATTCTTAGGTATTTGCATTTCAGGAGTAAGTTGAATCATACCGTTAATTGGTATTCGCGTGAGAACACTGGCGGGAGTGAAAGCTATTCCAGACAGCAGTAAAAGTGATATTAAAATAATCATTTTAAAATACTTACATTGTTTCCTTTCCTACTTGCAGAGTGGCAGCATAATGAGTGATTCTATGAGCTATCAATCGATTCAGTGTTTGATTCATCTGCCGAATAGTGTATCTTACAAAAATATAAGAATATATATATATAAATGATATGCTGTACTTAGGATAAATAATGAGTCATGAGTGAAAGTTCTTAAAAATATTAATTGGAAAGGTAGGTGATAATATAATTCCGTGGCTTCTCTCGTAGATCTTCCTAGTCGGGAGAGTATAATGTTATTATTATAAAACTTTCAGTAATGGCATGTCAGAGTCGTTGAGTAATTCAAATTGGGTATGAAGGTATTGTTTTAAATCCCAGAATTAACGTTCGATCATTGACGAGTAGTGTTTGTAATAAGGTGGCGATAGTTAATGATGCTTAAAATACACTCATATTTTAGTTATTCACAGATAGTATAAAATAGCTGAATGCAGGTCGTCGCTGACCTTTGTTGTCATCAGAGTAGGTAAGTAGTTTCTAGTATAGGTTTTAGCCTGTTGTGCAGAAAACGCCCTGGGGGGTACATGTTTAATAAATTTAAAACAAGATCGAGTAAATGATGAATATTTTCTAGATAAGTATAGTACCGTCTACTGATCCCTTGTATTTCTAGTAAACTTTGTGAATCTTGTAAGTGTGGTCAGCGAATTGTCAAAGTAAATGTTTGGGTTGGGTAACGTTTGAAACAATCTAATTACGAAGCACAATTTGGTCGATCCGTTAAAACTCCCATGGTATAGAATATCAGTGGAGAACTAGCTTTATCAACGTGGAGAAGAAGACTCGGTTGGAGAGTAATTTATTAATTAAACGCCCAGAGTGAAACTTGGAAACTTATATTAAAATGAATTTTGTGCGTTTCTAATAGTTTCGTATAACGTTTAATGTGTATGAATTTTGTTGTTTTTGTTGTTTTCATAGTGTGCAAGATACAAATGAATTATTATAGTATGGAAAGTAGTATTGTTTTAAAAGCTTCTGATATCGTTGTAAAGACATAATGATTTGTACTAGTAATGGAAGCCATGTCTTTTTAATGTTCTGTTTCTAATGTTTGTAGTTGAAAGAGTATATGTAGTCGGGACACGTGATGCTTCTTGTATGTTAATATTCTGGAAGTTTAGTAAGATGAGAGTGTCAAGTGGTGGTTGATGAGAGTCAAGATATTCCTAGTATTATTACTGTTGATCAATCCGGTCACCTGATTTTCTTTGTAAGTGTAGGGAAATTTCAGAAATAAATTTTCCTCATTTCCCAGTTAAAAGATCGAAAATAAGTCCGGTGGAAATGTTTGGGCAGCATCGTCCGAAAGAAATCCTGAATCCACATTCCAGTACAGTACTATTTGAATAGATTAGTATGGTAACTAGTGTGCGTTAGTGACGGTTAGTTTTCTCGAGCTCAATGGACTGTGTGTAGTTTATATCATTTTTGGTTATTTTTTTTTTTTTTATATAAGTGTTTTTTTATAAGTGATGCCTGTTTTAAGTGGTTTTAACCATTATGGTTTTAATGGATTGATGTATTATATATATGTTTATCCGTTTTTAATTTTAGGAATTTGAAGTTTTTTAGTTTTGTTAGATATTATAGTTAGTTTTTAGGATGGGGCAGTAGATAAGCAATACGTGTTTGCTAGGTTATAAGTTTGTTTTTATATTTTTATTTTTTCCTCGATTTCTTTTTAACTTTTTTTTGTCGCTTTATTTTTTTGAAATTTTATTCTTAGAAAAACCCTTTTTATGCTTCCACTTTTTAGTTGATTGACATGTATTTTTTTTTTTTTTTGTATTCATTGTGTTTTGAATGTGTGGTGTGTGGGTGTCTTGAACCTTTTGATTATTCTTATTTTAGTTTGTGTTGTTTTTTTTGAATGAAATTAACATAACTAATCCCAGTTTTAATTTAGGTTTTTAGCTTACGAATAATCTTTTTATTCTGTTTTTTTTGGGTTTTGTCTGTTTTTGTTTCTTGTCTGTTGCTCTTTTTTGTTTGTTGTGATGTGTGTGGTGGTATGATGGGTTTAGCGCAGCTCGAGAGCGGGCTTTTATTGACTTATCAACCTTCGTTGGTTGCCTCTAACTTTGCATCGTAGGATTACACCTCTTCTACTCTAACCTCATACTTTTGCTTTTGTCTGAGACCAAGATGGCGAATTCATCCTCTAATCGTTTAATATATCTACTTAATTATTATAATTTCCGTCTGAGGGTGGAGTATGTGCTATGTAATAAACATCCCGTATAACTTGTGAATTTGAATTTCCTAACTTCGGATTTCTGTGGCTTAAATTTTCTTCTTTTACTAAAATTATCTTTCAGGTCTATTACTTTTCTCGACGCTTTGCTTTTTGATTACTTCTACTTCTACCGAGACTGTTATTCTTTCTTCATTGAGGTTCTTATTTGGGGTTTCATGTAATTAAACAGAGTGGTTGGAGGTCCTTACCGATACGATTTTAGGTGGGGAGGAGGCCGAATCCGTTCAGCATTTCCATGTCTGGGAACTATATTAAGACACAGGCCATTCTGGATGTCTAATCGATTTTGAAGACACTTGACCTAATGTTTCACCACTAGTCTTCTCTCTTAAAATACACTTCCTCCTATCGGGTAAATTGCATATTATATCTCTTAATTTTATATTTCTCTCCAACAGCTCATCCTGCCTACTCGTTTTTTCTGGACTTTGACTGGGCGATTGGGGGCCATTGCGTTGCTTCTACGATAACTATATTTGAATGACTGCTTTGTCTTCTGGTGACGCTTCGACTTCTGCGTCAAGGTAGGAGCGTATCGTTTGATTGGGGACTGAGAAGGTTTCATTCTTCTTCCGACTAAATTTTCCTCCATAATCTGTTCGATCGTGCTTGTTCTCTGGCATTCGGCTCGAGACAGTGCGTATCGGAGTGGAAATTCTCGTTCTAGTATCACTTAATTTTCACTTTGCTAGAAATCGTTGCAGGATCTCTTCGAGCGAGCAAGTAGCGGTGCTTTCATTAACGAAAGTGGGCGCTAACCTCCTTGGTTTCTACTGACAAATCTGTTGCCTCTTGCCAAACGGACATTTAAAACTTTTGTAACATCTGTCTTTCCTCTCTTATTCGCGTCTGATGGCTTTTGTTTGGCGAATTATCTCACTTGAAAGGCAAATCTCTTGGCTCCTTATTTTCTCTAACTCACTGACGATTCTGATTTCATCTCCTCCATTTCCTCTCAGGTGTTTCATGTCTCTACTTGTCGATTACTTCGAGTCGCGTGATGGGCTTCCTGAAATCTACGAATCGGTTAGAATGGCGGTGACCGGATGGATTCTCCGAGTTTTGGGGGAGTGTGCTTTCGTGCTATCGCCCGCCCCTCTCGTTAAGGTCCTATAATTTTATTGTGTCTTACTCTGTTCCTCAGTGTTGAAGCACGCACTGTCATTTGAACAAATGAAGCGCTCGTTGATCTTCTAACTATCTGCCTAGTAGGCTTTATTGGTTTCTTATTAAGATGCTTTGAAATCGTTCTCACTCTATGTTTTTAGATGTCTGGATCTCATTACTTCTTTCGATCGCCAGTTAGGGTTTCTGGGTCGTGGTCTACTGTTGATTAGCGGTTTAGTTCTTGGAGCGCTCAACGCGTGGGTGTCGCTGGCCCCCTTTTCTTTTCTGATTTATTGGGTTTTCGCGCCTTAGGAATTGACGGGAGACTTGCGTGGTGGCGTTGACATATACGATTTTGCACGCGGGTATGTTAGACGGTTCTCTTGCTCTCTCAAGCTCCCCTCCTTTGGGGTTTCCTCTTCTCTTTGCTTACTTATGTTAGTTTTCCTTTTAAATCGGCTCAATTTGGCTGTTGGTTGATGGGCGTACTATTTTCTACTTTTTCCTGTTAATGAGTGGTGGTTCTCAGGGTTCAATTTATCTTCACTTTATTCCTACTTTTATATAGATGCTCCTTGATCACATCTATCTCTATTCACTTCATTGCGATGACTTGACCTTCATTCTTCAACTCATTTAATTCTGCTCCTGTGTCTTTTACTTCTAGAATGCCTCTCGTCTTCTCTTCCGATTTCTATTCTCAGCTGATGGCTGGTAGATTCCGGGTGGGGTCGTCTGAACTCTTGTGAATTCTTCTTTAAAAATCAACTTCTACAAATCTCCTCTAAGACACTTTAGCCCTTCCTATCAGTCTTTCGACGGTTCTCCTGTCTCTCCTTTAACATAATTATAACATCTTGTTTAAAAATACAGAAAAATCGAGAAACTACATCACAATGGTTGCTAGGAGGGCCTCCAAGAAACTGGAGTTCTGTTTAGAGGGCGAGACTTTTTTTCCTCTTTCGTTGCTCCAGCTATACAGGGGCCCTCAATTCGCTTGTATGGAGATGTGTTCATATTGGGGGGCTTGGTTGTAGATCCGTCTTGGTGATAGGGTCTTTGGTAATAGCCATAAGGCTGTTATACTTGTAACATGCTTCAGTTCGCTCTGACTCCGTATCTTTGGGCGTGATGTTGGTGCTTTTCTTTTCTATGGTAATTAGGTGGAGTGTCCTCGAGGGACTTATCTGGGTGACACATTTGTGCCACCGTTAGTTACACACGGGGTGGTGTTCTGTGACTAGTTTTTGTGTTTGATCTTGGTAACTCAGTATAGTCGTGCGGGATGCCTTCTCCCTTTCCCTGCACGTTGGTGTCTGTTTGTGGAATCTCTTCCATCTTCTTGTTTCCTGTGATCTTTAATTCCACTTTTGGCCTGCGCTGCGCTCACTGCGTTTTGCGTTTAGTAGTTTGTTTGAGGCGTGTAGACGCCCTTCCTTGAATAGGGTCTGCTCGTGGTGGTGACAATGTAAAAAAAAAAAAAAAAAAAAAAAAAAAAAAAAAAAAAAGAAAAAAAACAAAAAATTAAGACAAAAAAGAACTGACTCGGTTACTTTCCCTGTCGCTATTAGACCTAATAAGGATGCCAATGAATAGAGTTTCGAAGTGAAGATGGAGATGATTTGATCGTAGCGGGTGAGTTTCGTTGCCACTTTATAAATACGATTTTGGAAATTGAATCCACATCTTTCCTAGGATCAAGAAATTAAGTGGTTACACATAAATTATTGTGTTTCACCATTATAGTCTGGAATGAATTTGTATTGTTCCAAACAAACTTTATTACAAACATTAACTTCATAGTCTCTTCTGATTTCTACTGGACAAGATGGTGTTGGGATGATCTTACTTGAAAAAATGAGTCGTGTACCCGAATAAACAGACAGAGTTATTACTTATTGGGCTTCTAAATGAAGTAATAATGCATAGATCCGCATAGCCTTTCCTGTGTATCTGGTTCATTTCATACAGAGATCTTAGTTTCTTTCTTGTCTCTTGTATATACTAATGAAAATTTTTGACGGTGATTATACACCATTAATACTTTAATAAAATGCCGCTATACTCTTTTGGCTATCTCTTACATCATCTCTTTTTCTTGTTCTCTTCTTATTTTCTTGGGATCTATTGGGAATCCGGAGGGATGGGGGGACTTGGGATTTGTATTATATCAAAATATCAAACTTTTGAAATGCATTCTTACACCCAAAAAAAACACCAAATGGTTTTATCTTTTCCATAAGGCCCTGATATAGTCATATCGTTGATGGTTATCTTAAATTGGAAATAAATCTAGTTATTATACTTGCAGAATAATAATTGGTATAGTATCATCTAGCTAACTTTGATAATATGCCATGATATAGCTTTTAATTTTTTTTATGAAATTTAAATTTTTAAATTTATTTCTAATTTATATTTAATAAGAAAAGTTTTCTTTACAGATTCAATTATTTTTTGTACATATTTAAATGAATAATGCTGGTTAGTTTTTCCAGATTCGTTGTGGTGGATGACAGTGTCTCATTTATCACACCACCGTCCAAACAAATAACGTAGACTATATTTTTTTCTTGGATAGAAGTGTTGTGGTTTTTTTGTAATGTATAGAGTTTAAGAGTGAAATCGCTTTTATACGTGAGTTAAGTGGAAAAATAATATTTTGAAAAATGTCGCAAGGTCTGCTAATAGCAATTTTGTTTTTGTAGTTAAATTTATTTTACTCACCATTATGGCCAGTACAATACAGTATTTCTCGTGGTCCTCTTTAAGTGTCCTACTTGGATGCTGCTAATTTTCACACGTTCGAGCAATTCTTAGATCTCATCTATTTGGAACTCATACCCTTTGGTCGTTGTAAAAATTTCCAATGTTCCAATTTGGGAAAACTTAAAAAAAATCAAGGTGGGGGTTTAGATTTTAGTGGGGGGGCAGTAAGGGGTGTGAATATCCCCACTTTCTTTTCTTTCTTATTGTTTGTTTTTAACGTGTTTTTTTGAGTGGAGTTATTCATTTTGTAATAGTTATTCTTCCTCCCTCGTTCATTATATTTGCTTTATTTATGGAAAGATTAATAATGATTGTTATTATAATATATTAACTCTATAAGAAAAAAAGGTTTCTTAGTATGTTATAGCTCTTGATATTCATGATTAATGATAAACTTATGTTTATTTATCTAATGATAATATGATTGATGTCCAATCCCCGTATTGTTTATCTTCACGCATTACTAAATCTCCTATTGACTCCCATGTCTCTGTTGTTCATTTGGAACGATTCCTGTTATATTATACAAGGCTTCCTAGGTTTAGTGATTAAAACCTAATTTAAATGTAAGTTATAATAATGCATTTGGCTGGCTAAATGTTTTATATTATTTTCATTGTCTTAATCGCTTTTAAAGATACTTAAGATTATATCGAATAATTTTCCCAATATTCTCAGTTGCTCCGGTTGTATTTCGATCGCCAGTCAATCCTGCGTTCTTTTTACAATCGACCCTCCCAGTACGGCTTACAGCCAAGGGTATGTATTTCCTAAATAAGAAGATTTAAAGTTAATATTAGGTTTATGATTTATAATGAATTAAATAATTAATTAATAATAATAAAAAAAACTGGTGAATATCATAACTCAATGTGTTTATATTGGGATGATTTTGACAGAATACTTTTTATTTTCGGTTGATTTTCTATTTTGTGGAGAGATTTTCTATTTTGTACTGGAAAAATTCTATTTTGTGGTCATTTTGTTTAAAGATCCTTTATTGAAACTCTCTTTAGTGGCAGCAATTCTATTTCGTGGTTGAAGTTTCTATCTGCCAAAGCTGATCTTTTGATAAGCTTCTTTGTGAAAAAGCTTTCTAACCATAATTCCTCTGTTGAGGATTTTGTTACCCAAAAACGTTGAACTCTCCCAAAGATTACTAATACTTCCCAACTCGTGGTGTCAAATAATCTAATTGTGAGACGTGGAAAAAGTTAAGTGAAGAAACATTACCGTAATAACAGCGCTAAACTTTTATAAAAACTTATTATTTAAATTAGTTGGAAACTTACTTAAGTTAAAGCCGACTTGTTTTTACTATTTATAGATTTTGTATTGATTAAAATTATATTTTCATTTATTACTATTCTCGAACTGGTTCTTATCATTGTTACACTTCTTAACATTTAACTAACCACCGTGGGTTTGCCATATTTACACTAGGGTGTAGTATATGTACAGTTTGAATAATTGTATTGTATGAATGGCTTGAGAGCTTGTTGTTGTACGATGTAACGAGTGTGCGGAAGATTTGTGATCTTCATCAATTAAAATTAAAAACTAACTGGGTGTTAATTAACCCCTTTCTGAGAAAACTTAATTAGTATACATGTAAAGGCGAAAGTTATGGTTGGATGAGCCGTTCACCTCCGAATTGTCTACCGATTGTGTGTGAATGAGAGGTAGGTCAGAGACTCAACCCGAGCGAAGCTTAAGGGTAAGAAGAGGGTATCCGGAAGTAACGTTGCTGTTCTTCTTTGTAGGTGCATGGTGAAAGTAACATTATATTGTTCTGGACTTTAAAGTATATATAGATATCTATTCTAAGTTTTAATGCATCATAAACATATAGGTAAATAATAATCCTTTTGATTATTGTTCAGTCAATATTCCTAATTCTCGAGTATATCTATATAATATATAATATTATATTATTATATTAATTTATTATATAAAGTAGTATATATATTATTTATAAATACTATATATATATAGATATAGTTTATTAGCTATCTTAAGGTGTAGTAAATTCATAGTCTATGGGTATCCCGTATTTTCCCCTAGATAACCCAATCTTCCTTTCAACAAAACATAATGTGGTGATCCTGGACTACTCTCCTTACATATATATTATATATAGTACTTATATATATCTAAAATATTATACTGTATCTATTCTCACTATATATATATATGTATATATACTATAATATAAATATAATTCTAATATTATGTTAATATATATATAATTATATATTATAGTAGTATAGTAATTATTATATTATATACTATATTGTATATCATATATATATATATTACCCCTATATATATATATATATCTATAGTATAATAAGATTATATCATATATTATATTTCCCTATATATATATATATATAGCTATATATGAGTAATATTTATATTATATATATTATAGGTATATATATTTATATATTATATAGTATACTATATATAATATAACATATATACTCAGTATTATATAACTCACAATTTGCCTATGGGGTATGTATCGCACATTCCACGTGCCTATATCCAGGTTCGCTTTTCTGTTCTGCGATTCATCTCACAACTCATTCTCCACGACAACATCAATTACAACATACTTATATCCCACCCTACTCTAGACAAAATCCTTACAGACATCCCTATCTTATATCCCCATTGTGTATGGGAGAAAATTTGCCCACATCGTATGTACGCGTGTCGTAAAGGGACTGAGGGCATCGTGGATTCGCTCCTAGGTTTGCGCTGCCTGACTACTCTATTATCTTTTTTGCCAGGTAATTGCTAATGCATGCTCGGTTGAATGGTCGTGATAGCAGCTAACACGCGCCCTTCTACTTTCGGCGTTAATAATGTAGTGTAATA
>JABUQX010098884.1:0-25000 GCA_015478945.1 Trachelipus rathkii
AATTATTTGTAATATTGATAAATATTACATACAGAAATAAAAGAAACCTGTTTGTTTGAAAACATTGATCGTTTGACGTAACATAGTGTAGGAATTTGGTAATGAGAGAGGTCTGCATATATTATTTTATTTTTTTTTTCTTATTGAAGTAAATTCACGTTAAATTATACAAAAAAAAAAAAAAGAAAAAAATAATACTAAAATATACCCCAGCTCGCTAACAATCGCAAAAATCGGCGCTTTTGAAACATTTATTTGCACAAAAAAAATTACGTGCAAAAAAACTGGATTTATATCAATTGATTTTTTCCGTGCCACTCCCTTATATAATATATATATTATATATATATAATATATATTAATATATATTATATTTAATATATATATATATAATATATATAATTTATATATTAATTTTATTTAATATATATATACTATATATTTATTAATAGTATATATAATATATATACAGTAAATATATTATATATATATTTATTAAGCGCAATTTCCTATACTCGGCTTTAGCCACGAAGTTAAAATTCATATAAACTATCATCATTTACAAATATTCATGTTACTTACGATAAAATATTTTTTTAAGAAAAAAAATTGGTTTGCGGTGCTCAAATGAATAAAAATATTACATAATAATAAAAGATTATATGAAATTGAAACAAAAAACAAAAAGTGCAAGAATCATCACCATTAGATAACGCTATTTTTTAAATTTATTATTTAAATTAAATTAAAAAAACGGTGACTGTTTGTGCTCAAATCTAATAGCGGAAATTATGTATATGTATAAGATTTTAAGAAAATAAAATTGTTTATATTTTTGCCTATGGCATCTATTAATTACATATTGATATTGCCACAAGCAGGCAAGAAAGAGAACCAATTTTTTTCTGTTATAAAATAAAGGTGAGTAGTTTAAGAGAGAGAGAGGAGAGAGAGAGAGAGAGAGAGAGGAGAGAGAGAGAGAGAGAGAGAGAGGAGAGAGAGAGGAGAGAGAGGAGAGAGAGAGAGAGAGAGACGAGAGAGAGGAGAAGAGAGAGAGAGAGAGGAGAGGAGAGAGAGAGAGAGAGAGAGGAGAGAGAGAGACGAGAGAGAGGAGAGAGTAGAGAGAGAGAGAGAGGAGGAGAGAGAGAAGAGAGAGAGAGAAGAGAGAGAGAGAGGAGAGGGAGAGAGGAGAGGAGAGAGAGAGAGAAGGAGGAGGAGGGAGAAGAGAGAGAGAGAGAGAAGAGAAAAAGAGAGAGAGAGCAGAGAGAGAGAGAGAGAGAGAGAGAGAGAGAGAGAGAGAGAGAGAGGAGAGGAGAGAGAGAGATGAGAGAGAGAAGGACGAGAGAGAGAGAGAGAAGAGAGGAGGAGAGAGAGAGAGAAGAGAGAGAGAGAGAGAGAGAGAGAGGAAGAGAGAGAGAGAGAAGAGAGAGAGAGAGAAGAAGAGAGAGAGAGAGGAGAGAGAGAGACTGAGAGAGAGAGAGAGAGAAGAGAGAGAGGATGGAGAAGAGAGAGAGAGAGAGAGAGAGAGAATTTCTGCTCACGAGAGAGAGAGAGATGAGAGGAGTGAGAGGGAGAGACGATGAAGGAGAGAGAGAGAGAGAGAGAGAGAGAGATGAAGTTGCACTTATATATAATATATATAGTATATATATATATATATATATATATATATATATATATATATATATATATATAGATTATATATATATATATATATATATATATATATATATATATATATATATATATATATATTATATATATATATTAGAGGGTACCGGAATTTCCGGTCCGCCGGAAGTTTGACAATTTTTTTCCGGCTCGGGTTCGGCTGGAATTTTGAAAAATTCGGCCGGAACCGGAATTACTAATTTACTTCTTGAGAAAAATTTGCTGGAAGAGATTTATTTTATATAACCCATAGCTCCATCTTTTAACAAAATATAAAAGTAGCCTTGTGTAGATTCATACATTGTATCACATACCTTACAGATTTATTTTAAATAAAGTTTACTCAAATACCTCAAAATATAGTATTATAAGATATTCACATTAATTAAATCTGTTTTGAACAAAATTATATTATATATATATATATATATATATATTATATATAATATATATAATAAGTATATATATATATATATATATATATATATATATATATATATATATATATATATATATTATATATATATATATATATATAATTAACATATATATAATATTATATATATACTATATATATATATATATATATAATATATATATATATAAAAGTTAACTTCTTAAACCACTTTTGAAAAATATTGCTGGATTGTGCGGAAGTAAAAGGAAAAAAACTGTTCCCAGTATTTGGCGATATTTTAAACGTTTTTCCTCAAATATTATTTCCTGCTTCTGAAAATGAAAATAATTTCTCGAATATATGTAGTGAGATAATTTTTGGGCTAGTACGCTAGTATTGGGAATATAGACTGTTGTTCACTTTCCTCCAAGTACGGAATTCTTTTCCCAGATTAGAGATTGATTTTTCTGGTAAAAAAAAGTTTAAGTGTTTCTTTAAGAATTTCTTCCACCTTTTAAAGAGCACTGATTTTTCTTTTTTTTTTTTTCCTTTACATAAACTGGACTCGCTGTCACTTTCCACTTTCACTTTCTTCAAACTTATAAAGACTAAGTAACTTTGCAGTAATTTCTTCTCTTAATGCTCCTGATGATTTAGGTACTTGGCAAACCTAAGTTTATTGTAGATAATCCTCGTTTTCGGGAAAATGGACTCATGGCCTGAATCTTCTTCCTGTACTGCAGCTACTATTTATCACTTTCGACCTTCAATTTATTTGCATATTTCTTCAAGCATCCATTTTCTACTCAATTCTCTTTATTTCATTAGAAAATAAAGTCAGTATCTTGGGTCTACTACAGTATTTTTAAAACAATTATCTTGTTTGATATATGTTATTGATCATTTCTCTTCCTTTTATTCATAAATTCTAAACTCTAATGCCTTCTTCAGCGTCTTCTTTTATTTTCTGCTGTCATCCCTCAGAGTTTGAGAGATTTTGCGGGAGAGCTCAAATATGGAGAATAATAGGTGATATATGTAATTGATTTTGCCCTTATAGTTCCGTAACCATGATTAAATGGGTTGCAAAACTTCTAGAATTTTTTTCAAGTATTTGCCCATTTATTAGCAGTCAAAGCTAAAATGATTGATTGTTCTATAATATAAACTTGCAGAGTTCTTTTCAAACATTCAATTCTCTCTAGAATCAAATATGTGCTATTCCACCCTGTATTAACATCTTGAATTGGCATAAGTCGGTCTTGCAAGATGTGGCATCCAAGTCTCTTTGTATTCTTTTAATGCATTACAGCTTTAAAAACTGGAATGATTGAAAGGTGTACAAATATTCCTACATTTCTTTATTAAGTCACACTGTTCTTTGAGAAAATAGGCATCTTTAATAAATTGAAGATTATGAATAAAACAAGAAAAACTTGTGTATTCTGCTAAATCAGTTCCAGTTTCATGAAAAAGGTAACTCTCTCGAAGGATCAAATGGATTTTGTAGGAGGAATTTCCCAATTATCATCCGTAATTTCAAAAAACTCAAAGTGATTTAATTCCGAGAATGAGAACTGGGAAATGGTGGTATTGCAATGGAGTACACAGTCCATTTTTCAAACTCGCTGGAAGCCAGAGTCATGTTAAAGAAAAATAAATGAGTAGTTATGAATTATTTAGCTCGTATATATCTGTAGTAAATGATAACTGATCAGCCTTAGATAACTTCTGGAATACTGCTGATCAATTTCCTGTATGAAGCTGGTAACATTTTCTCTACAAAAATATTTTCTACTAGGAATAAGATTATTTTGGTTTAAGATGGGCAATAAGTTCTAGGATTGAATCCCTTCTCTCTGGGACTGTGAATGGCTGTTTACTCATTGCGATAAAATTTATTATTTTCTGTGATTTGGAGTCATTGATTGCCAAATCTTTTTTGGGGAGAAACGCTCCTCAAAACTCCGCTATTTCACGCTTGGATCTTTGCCTCTTTTGTGGTTTCCCGGTTCGGTAGAAAAATTACAGACTCTCCCTTTTACTAGTTAAAATTGTTAGTTCAGTCCAAAATATATTGTTCAATTGATGATTTTCCATATGTTCATGAAAGCGGCGTTGTACTAAATATAAGATTTTATGTGAAATCTTATATAAATATCTTTTTTTTACATTTCCTTTATAGTTAAAGGAAATTTCATAAGAAATTCCGGTTCGGCCCGGAATTTTTTTGGGATTCCGGCTAATTCCGGTTCCGGCCAGAACTGAAAATTTCAGTTCCGGTACACCTTAATATATTATATATATATATATATATATAGTATATATATATCTAATATATATATATATATATATATAATTATAATATAATATATATATATATATATTATATATATGGTAGAGCGCCCAAAAGCAACATGCACATAACAAAAAAACAATAATAGCTACAGGAAAATAAATAAAATTTTATTAATCAGGAGACATTTTTATGCAATGAAATAAAAAATAAATTAAAAAATAATAAAGCTTTTAAAAAATTTTAAATTGTTAAAATGTTGGAAAATCTGTATGATAATAATTATTGTTTTTGAGAAGAACGAAGGAGCTTCCTATCCCTCCGGAGGGAAACGTCAAAAGTTGCCAAATGTCGTATTTTTTTAAACTAAAAGATATCCCAAGGTTAAACGACAAAGGAGACAGAGTCAGGGGTTTCTCGGCCTACCCGGGGGACGATGGGAAGTCCCCCCTCTGTCCTCCGCGGCTCGGAACCCCCTAAGAAGGAAATAAAAAGAAAATTTTTAAAACATTTTCTCCAGAGCCTTAATTAAAAAAACTATTGTAACTCTTGCTCTCGTAAATACTGCAGAAATGGAAGGTTTATGAGAGCGTACGCTGCTGGACCTAAGATTATACTAATATTTAAAAGTGTTATAATAATAAATATTAGAAATATAATTTTTTTTTAAGTTTCATAGATGAATTGCTTGCTGAAATCGAAAAATGTTATTTATTTTCCTGTAAGCTGTTATTAGTTTTTTAGTTTACATGTGCATGATGCCTTCGGGGGAGGCTTGGCAATATATATATATATATATATATATATATATATATATATATTATATATATATATTATATATATATATATATATATATATATATATATATATATATAATATTATATATAATATATATAATATATATATATATGGTTTATACTGTACGTTTAGCAAAAATCTCCCTTGGACCACACATTTTATATAATTACCTATATTTATTCTGTAGATATAATGGCTGGCTATATTTTTTCAGTTATATGAAATTGCAACAATGTTTTTCTTGCTTTAATCAATAAAATCACTAATTTCTAAGGAGAAAGATCATCAGCTGCCAAAGTTAATGTTTTTTTTATTATTAAATCACATCATCACAATAGGCTTAACTGAATCGAGATAAAAGCTAAAAGGCGATTCAAACATACAAATACGATGAAAATCGAATAGGCCTAATTAAATAGAGCACGTCTCATAAGGTGGTTAAAATGTGCGGTATATGAATTCACCAATAGTTCATGTAGTTCTTTAGGATTTATTTCACACTCGGAAAAAAATCTAATAATGTATCGACATTATCAAACATAGGAATAAGGGAAAAAATACTCCTATACTTTTAAGTATTCACTATAACTAGTTTCTCCATCTTAGCGCAGCCAGAGTGAAGGAAGTTTGCCTGACTGGCAACAATAGGGACGCACAATTCTATTTTTACGATAATCGATAAATTTTCCATATTATATACGATTTGATCGATAGCTTTCTGAAATGTTTTTCTTCGATTTTAATATTTATGTAAAATTATTATCTGAGCATTTATTATTATTATTATTATTTATTATTATATTATTATTATATTATTATTATTATTATTATTATTTATTATATTATTATATTATTATTTTATTATTATTATTAATTATTATTATTATTATAATATTAATTATTTTATTATTATTATTATATAAAATATATATATATATATATATTATATATTATATATATATATATATATATATATAATATATATATATATATATATATATAGTATATATATATATATATATAAATATAAAATATATAAATATTATTATTATTATTATTATTTTTATATTTATAATATATATATATATATATATATATATATATATATTGTGATAAATTAGTGGGCAATTATCGAAAGGTTTCGATGTTTTTTAAAAAATATCGATTATCGATACATCAATAGATTATGTATAAATATATTCACTTTAAGTAGTAATTTAAAAAATATTTATTTCTAATATAAATAAATGATTTCATTCATTTTGAAATCATTTATATTGGAAATAATTATTTTTATAAATACCATATGATTTAAAATTTTAAATTAACATAAACAACTTACTTTAAAAGTATATCGTACGTCTGGCAGTGTAGCTAATTATCATCGGAAACATTTAAAAGTAACAATTTTACGTCGCAAATACGTTCATTTGGAACGAAAAAGCGCACATCACATATGACGTAACATCAATGTCACATATACGACGTATGTGTGATGTGACGAGTGCGACGAACATTAACGTCGCTTTGATGTATCTGCGACCATCTGTGCTATATGGGTATATATATATATATATATATATATATATATATATATATTATAAATATATTATTACAATATATATATATATATATATATATATATATATTATTATTATATATATATATATATATATATATATATATATATATATATATATATATATATATATATATATATATATGAGAAAGAGAGCAGGAAGGAAAGAGAGAAAGAGAGGAGAGAGAGAGAGAGTAGAAATAACCAGGAATGGTGGTGGAACGAGAAACCGGATTGAACTGGAGTATTAATGAAAATTAATTTAGGTTGTTAGGTTAGGTTAGGTTAGGTTTAGGGTTAGGTTGTTAGGCAACTGGTCATTCAGCAACAGCTCTCCTCTACAATCCCACATATTATGAGTTACATACATACATATTATTATTATTATTATTACATATACATATATATATATATATATATATATATATATATATATGAGAGTAAGTTTATTATGCAAAAAAAAAAAAAAAAGAACGGTAAATAATCTATGAATTTAAGAAGAATGAAAAAAGATATCGTCATCATTAAAATTACATCGTAAGCATAAAGAGGTGGTGGTGAGGCGTGTGTGTATGTGTGTGTGCGCAAGGCGCGTGTGTAGGTGTGTGTGTGTGTGAATAAAATATTTAAGCATTAAGTTTCGAAATATTATATTATATTTAATCTTATCATTGTAACGTTTTATGTTCACGATCAGCAAATTAATTAAAACGTTTGTGAAAACGTATTTATTAAACACAAAAAGGAGTTTTACGTTGCTACGTAGCGTGGTCTTTTTATCTCACGCTGGTTATTATACGCATGGCATTTAAAGCCTAGGCCTAACCTCCCTGAGAAACGCCATGAGATGGAAAAGGGTGTTTTTATGTTGCTACCTCTCTCTCTCTCTCTCTCTCTCTCTCTCTCTCTCTCTCTCTCTCTCTCTCTCTATTTAACCTTTAATTTTGTAACTCCTGCCATAGGAACCTAAAATATATAAATAATAATAATAATAATAATAATAATAATAATAATAATAATAATAATAATAATAATAATAATAATAATAATAATAATAATAATAATTGCGAAGATAATAAAAATAGTAAAATTTATAAAATCATGTTAAAATAAGTATGATGCTAGTCCTAATAATGGAAATGCTAATATAAAAAAAAATGATAATATTTTTACTAGTAATAATATTGATAAAAATAGGAAATATAATTGTATGTAAAAGAAAATACGCCCTTGAGCAATGCTGATAATTAATAATAATAATAATAATAATAATAATAATAATAATAATAAAAAAGGGTAAACGGAAATAAAATTATTTAAAAAATATTGTACAAAAATACGTATGATAAGAATGCATGCGCATACGCATTCGTACACGCATACACACACATACACATACACATACACATATACCTACATATAGATATATTCCCATATATACATACATATTTACATCCAGGTACCGTTGCAGGTTTATTAAATCTCCTAGAGAGAGAGAGAGAGAGAGAGAAGAGAGAGAGAGAGAGAGAGAGAGAGAGAGAGAGAGAGAGAGAGAGAGAGAGAGAGAGACTTGTAGCTCTAATTTATAATACAAAACAAAAAAATGGTGATAAGAAAACAAAGCAGATACTACTATAAAAAAAATGCAAATTGAAATATTATAATGGCAAAAAGATTAAAAATAATTATAATAAGTAATTATAGTAAAATAAAAATTGGCTTAAAAAAAAAAATAATAAAATCATAAAATGTGACATCCAGATAATAATAATAACTGGTCTACAAAAAAAAAAAAAAAAAAAAAAAATTCTGGCAGGACTTTCCCAGCTGTTTTTATACTAATTCGAGGATGCTAATTCCAAATCTGATCTCAAATTTGGTCTATCACATCCCATTTTTACTCAATCGACAAACCCCATATTCATGGATTTTACCCGAAATTAACACTTTGTCACTGATGACTGCAAGTTGTTGCGAGCCAGTGACTGCTTTAGTGATAAAAGATGGTGTTGTATTTGTACAATAGTGTGTTTATTAATATCATTTTATGTACATTTCATAATTTATTACATTATTATATTACATTACATTATTATATTATTTTTTATATTACAATCATTTTATGTACATATCACAATTTATGTTAATATTTTTCATTTGCAGGTTGTGATCTAACAATGGCTACAACATCCAAAAGAAAGAAATGCTGTAATGACACAGATATTTTCTGCTACATCTGTGGGAGCTTCACTTTGCAGGATCAAAGGCGCAAAATTAATACCTTTGTCAAGAGGGTGTATCTTGCCTACTTTAAAGTAGGACCGGGAGACCAAGAAAAATATTGGGCTCCTCACAAAGTGTGCAAAACATGTGTTGTATCTTTGCGATCACGGTCTAAAGGAAAGAATGCGAATCTGAGATTTGGTGTGCCAATGGTTTGGAGAGAACCCACAAACCATTTGGATGACTGCTACTTCTACCTTGTCAATGTAAAATGTTTCAATAAGACAAACAAACACCACTTACAATACCCAAATATCCCATCTGCCAGAAGACCAGTTGAACACTGGGAGGAAACACCTGTGCCTGTATTTACTGAGCTTCCGGAGATTGATGTTGAAAATGTCGGTTTATCTTCTTCTACAGATGATGAGGATGATGCTCTGACCGAATATACTCCATCTGTTTCAGATTCTAATACAATTGCTATGTTTAGTCAGTGTTTAACAGTGCTGCTTCTCTGTTGCGATAAAAGGAGATACTAGTGCCAGATCTGAGTATTCCTTTCTCTTTCAGCCTGGAAGCCAACATTTCAACAGACTGCTTTGGCAAATACAAATCTCTTACCAGATCATTCAATTCAGGCTGACTAAACATAGCAATTGTATTAGAATCTGAAACAGATGGAGTATATTCGGTCAGAGCATCATCCTCATCATCTATAGAAGAAGGTAAACTGATATTTTCAACATCAATCTCCGGAAGCTCAGTAAATACAGGCACAGGTGTGCTTCCGGAGATTGATGTTAAAAATATTATTAATAACTACTGAAAATAACATTAATAACTACTGTAACTAAAAAATCCGCCAATTTGGCCTCGTCTAAATATACTATATGATACCCAACCCATCCATATACCTATCTAACCCTTTCTTAAATGTTGCAATCGAGTTGCACTCAACAACCTCCTGTGGCAGACCATTCCAAAATTTAACAACCCTATTACTGAAAGAATGCTTTCTTATATCAAGATAGCATGCTTTCTTCTTAATTTTATTATTATGCCCCCTGGTCTCCCGTCCGTGCTTTACTATGAAGAATTTATTGGTCTCTGTATTATCAATAGATGTAAATATTTTGTAGACTTGTATCATATCCCCTCTGAGAAATCGCCTTTCTACAGAAAACATTCCTAACTCCTTCAGTCTCTCCTCATAGCTCTTACCCTCAAACCCAGAAATCATCCTTGTTGTCCTACGTTGCACTCTCATGTTGAAAAAACAAGTCTTTTTTTTTAAATAGGGGCCCAAACTTGTGCACAATACTCTATTATTGGCCCAATCCAGTTATTATATTAAAGCTTGTTTTATTATGCTTCAGCTTAACATTGGTGATATTATGTCCAGCCTATTAGCTTTTGCTTTTTTCCAACACTGATATATTTCAATTACTGTTAATCACACATTTAAAAGCTTAATTCACGGACCCAAGCCAATCCCATTCATATCGTAGTTAAAACTTTTATTTGAGTAACCTAGGTGAAGAACTTTACACTTCTTACTATTAAAATTCATTTGCCACTTTTAATAGTAAAAAGTGTAAGGTTCTTCACCTAGGTTACTCAAATAAAAGTTTTAACTATACGATATGAATGGGGATTGGCTTGGGTCTGTGAACCAAGAAAAAAATTTAGGTGTGATTATAAGCAGTAATTTGAAAGTAGCTAATCAGTGTTTGGAAGCAAGGAATAAAGCTAATAAGATGCTGGATATAATAAATCGCAATGTTGTTTACAAGAGCAAGGAAGTAATAAGTAAACATCATTCGCAATATTTTTTCTAACTTTCAATGTATGTTATAAAGCGAATTCGAAAATCAATTTACTTTTGCTGTATTCAAAATTAAATATTATGAGTATATGTTATCGAAATAAGATCAACAAGAAAGGGTTCCTCTCTAGTCTCTACCCTTCTCAATACAGGAGGAACTGCCTCCCACGAAAAACAAAATACCACCACTGATATATACATTGTACTGTCTATTTAATGAGTGGAGGGTGCACCAGCCCCCATTAAATAGTCGAACACTTTTCCCAATCAAAACTACTCCTAAAGCGCATACGACCGAATACTCGGTAATAGTTGTGTCTAGCCAGATAAATGGAAGGTCGTTAGTATTTTATTACGCCGCAAGTGGTGAAGCCGCGCTCACCTACTTAATACGATTATAATAAAATTAAAATAAATAAAAAATATAGTAAACTTGGTTTGTATAATATATATATATATATATATATATATATAGATAGATAGATAGATAGAGATAGATAGATAGATAGATAGATAGATAGATAGATAGATAGATAGATAGATAGATAGATAGATAGAGATAGATAGATAGATAGATAGTAGATAGATAGAGAGAGAGAGATAGAGAGAGAGAGAGAGAGAGAGAGAGAGAGAGAGAGAGAGAGAGAGAGAGAGAGAGAGAGAGAGAGAGAGAGAGAGAGAGAGAGAGAGAGAGAGAGAGAGAGAGAGAGAGAGAGAGAGAGAGAGAGAGAGAGAGAGAGAGAGAGAGAGATTATAATTATAATAAAACCAATAGATCTGATAAACCGCATACTAATAAATATTAACGGTGACATTTTCTGACCGCCACGTTGTTTCCTGAGGGTGATTTTACCTGGCCTTGACCTTTTGGCGTTTGCCTTTGACCGACCTTGACCTTTTGCACAACCCTAATTTTTCTGGCAACCCTAATTTTCTGGCAACCCTAATTTTTCTGGCAACCCTAATTTTTCTGGCAACCCCTAACTTCGAAAGGGTGTAAAACGGTTGCGTCGTACGTGTTGCCCCTCTATTTTACGCCCCCTAATTTTTTTCGACCGTGGGCAATTTTTGCCCATTTTTGATCTTCCTTTAGGGGCTTAGCCCTTTTTGATGTCGTTACCTTGTTTGACCACCTTGCCAGATACCATGGGTCAATTTTGGCCCATGATTTTTCGACCAACCCTTTGGTCTCCCATGGGTCAATTTTGGCCCACGGAAATTTTCGACCAGCCCTTTGGTCTTCCATGTATGGGTCATTTGACCCACGGTGATTTGATCTTCCTTTAGGGGCTTAGCCCTATTTTTGATGTCTTTACCTTGTTTGACCATGATATTTCGGCATTAACCTTGCCGTACACCATGGGTCATTTTTGACCCACGCCAATTTTCTGGCCACTCGTGCCCCACCCGTCACATATTTCGTTCCTAACTTGAACGCATGTATGGACCTACCCTAACTTGAACACCTACACACACCATATTTTTAATCCCACCTCACACACACACACACACACACACACACACACACACACACACACACTTACACTTATACAGACATTCACTATGACACTTACATTTACCCATAGACACTTACATTTACACTTATACACACGTACGCGTGCGCACACACATACACACCCTTGACAGATACCATGGGTCAATTTTTGCCCACGGTAATTTTTTGTCCTTCCTTTAGGGACTTAGCCCTTTTTTTGATATCTTAACCTTGTTTGACCATGATATTTCGCCCTTGACCTTTTGTATTCTACGGTACAATTTTGATGCCTCAGCATTATTGATGCCCCAACTTTGATGCCTCAACTTTAATGGCTCCCAATCACCGTAAGGAGTATCTAGTGATGTTCTATTAGTGTTTCATGAGTGATGTCCCTGTGAGGTGCCAGGTAGGTGCCAAGTGAGTGCCAATGAGTGCCAATGAGGTGCCAATGAGTGCCAAGTGAGTGCCAATGAGGGCCAGTGCCGCATAGTGCCAAGTGACTGCCACATAGTGCTGAGTGCCACTTTTTCAAGCCTTTTCTAGCCTCCCCTGAGCCCCGAATGCCCATAACCTATAGGTGTCTACCCTGGGTAATAAGGTATGAGGAATCGAATGTGGTGTACATTACAAGCTGCTAGAATGCTTCCTACTATGAGTTGTATTTTTCTAACACTTATAGCATGACAGAATATATATCTAAAGAGTTACACAGTTGAGACAGTGATCGCAAACGTTTCCGAGTCCGCGTCCGCAGGTCAGCCCATCCGCGAAACCGCCGCCGCGTGCGCCCGCAGGCGCAATATTCCCCGCCCGCCGCGTGCGCCCGCAGGCGCAATATTTCCGCGTAACCGCCGCCGCGTGCGTCCGCAGACGCAAAATTCCCGCGTGAACGAAAAATATGATATCAATGTAAACTATTCAAAGAATTTCGTTTCAAATATACTATGAGTCATTCATTTTTACTACAATTGTACGAAATTTTATTAAAAACATATACTTTACATACCTTAAATCAGTAAATCAGTAAATCAATAGAGGTGTTATTACCTAACACCTAGGGGATTAGTATGCTTTTGTTTTACTGCTTTACTGCTTTAACTCTCTGCTTTACTGCTTTAACTCTCTGCTTTACTGCTTTAACTCATATGTTTTACTGCTTTAACTCATATACATTACATACCTTAAAGCAGTAAATCAGTAAATCAATAGAGGTGTTACCTAGGGAATTAGTATGCTTTTGTTTTACTGCTTTACTGCTTTAACTCATGTTTTACTGCTTTAACTTTCTGCTTTACTGCTTTAACTTTCTGCTTTACTGCTTTAACTTTCTGCTTTACCGTTTTAACTCATATATTTATTAACATTATGTTTTCTTTTATATTTTTGTTTTATTACTTTTTATTATTTCTATTTTTGTTTTAATACTTTTTTATTTTTTAATTTGTAATGTAAGAATAAAAACACACAGGGGTTCTGTTATATAAACATTTTATTTTCATAAATTGCACGAAATTTATTAAAAACTTACTCTCTCAAAGTTTTAAAGAAGTAAAATCGCGTTTTTCATTTTAAAGCATTTATTACATAATCAGAAACTATAAAATCATTGACATACAAATTTTTAGCATCAAATATATTTACAAGTTTATTAAAACATACATTATTTAAAAAACATATAATGAAATAAATACAATAGACTCCACATAAATTGGAATATAAGGGCTGAACAGGGTAAGACATAGTTTTTACACAGCTTACATTATTATATTTTAAAAATAAGGTAATATAATGATTATTCAATATAAATTTTAAGTTCAAAGAATCAATTATGTGAACAGTATCGTTTTTTGCTCTATAAACGGAAATCCAATGTCCTGTTGAGGTGATGTGACGAGGCAATGTATTGAATATGAAGCAGGTATCCTTCTTCAACTTTACAGAGTTTATTTCGTTAATAGCAAACACACCTAAAAAGCGAGGTTCATTTTTAAACACCGATTTTATTTCCTCTTCATTCATCTTTAATAATTCAAAAGTACGTTGCGTACTCTGTCAATTTCAATGAGTTGAGGATGCTCAAGATAGACCACTACAGTGATGGGTGATTGTAGAATCGATCCAAAAGAGAGACTTAGTCCTAAGGTTCCCTTTCTCAAAATGTTTAAATGATAGGCGTTACAAGCTGAAAGGTCTGCAGTAAGATCATAGGCATATAAATTACTATTCTTTGCGTATTCTTCAAGATTTAAGCCTGTCCCGCTATCGTTACATGATACAGTATTGGCTATTAAGTAAAAAGGTCGAGTACAGAGAGATAGGTCTCCGTTGTATAACATTTCATAATCACGTCCGTGAGGTAGTCCATTCACATGTAAACTGATACCCCTAAGTCCGAAAGGTGTGAATTTATAGGGTGACTTTTTATAATTTCCTGAGTAGGCTTCATGTTCCACAATCCCTATTATTACTTTCTGTGGTAAATTTCCGTTCACAATGTTAGGGATATTGATACTCGATAATCCTTGAGTGAGGAATATCTTGAGTTCAACTCTCTTGGCTGGGTGCACTGCGGTGGTATTCAAAAAAGTAAATTTTCAATTTCCGAATTTCTTTGTGTGGTGATAATTTCACTTTTCTAACATAGAGATAAGCCTCCAACAGTTTGGCTGGGTTCTGGACATACAGCAGTAGCAGTAGGTTTACTTTTTATTTTAAGAGCAAATTTAGGATTTGATCGTGATAAAATGATTCTAGTATCTACAGATGGTAGAATGAGTCTTTCTTGAGAGAAGATATCGCCATTTAATCGACCGTAAAATTCATAAGTATTATTTATGACTTTAGCTGCTTTATCTATATGTGCAGCTTCATCTTTGAAACTATAAAAACCACATGATTTGAGATGAGATTGTTTAGCATCGTCTGAATAATTTAACAAATGTTCTATATAGCTTCTATAAGGATAATTAGCCGCTGATGCACCTAGTGAGGTGCCGTTAAGATAGACTTCAACCTGAGTGAAACATGTATACAGGAAATTTGATTCTGTATATACTATATGGTCATCACCCGTAGGAAGATCTGTACCATCAGGTTTTGTCAATTTCGTTTTTACATATAAAAACACATTAGAGGGGTCTAGGTATTGATCAGAAGTGCCTGGAATATTGAACTCTAGAGGAACATCTGTATTGGTAATTGAATGCAAAGGATTAATACTGATAAAGTTGGACTCGCTAACGCTAATCTGTGTTATGGAGAAGAGATCCAATTCACTCTTACAACAATCAGGACTAGAAGGATGAAGGAAATGCATCTTGCATGTGTGAGCTCTGGTCGTATAATGAACATTTTCATGAAAAACCTTACTTATATACACAGCTCGTATAAAAGTTATCAGTTAGTAATTAAATAGCAAATACATCAATACATTTTTTCTTTAGAGTTTTTTTCCGCTTAGCCTTTTTCTTTATGACAATCTTCTTGTTCCCTCGACCTTGTCCTGACATTTTACGTCTTATTTTACGCTTAACATCATCCAACATCTCATCTGAAACATCGGCTATACGTCTTTTTAATGCTGTACGAGGATTATTTCCTGCAGCAATATCTTGAATAGTATGCAGACCTGTTTCTTATAGCTTTTTTACCTATATATTCCCCGCCTTTCCTGAGTAAAGGCCTTGCACTTCTCCATAGCTTGGCAAAAAATCCACCAAGACCATACCCCCTCTGCATTTTTGTTCCCCTGAATACCCTTTCTTCGTCCATTATTACAGGAGTGTCTTTCTTATACTATCTTTACACTGTGAGAGTATGTTAATGAATGAAAAATATATCTGACTACACCTCTTATATATTCCATTATGCTGTAATTACTGCATCTGTTTCTTTCTAATATGAACTTTGCATAACAATGTGTGTAAAGGGAAAAGGATTTCCTTCTACATCTTTTATATGCACGCGTACAGAGTCAAAATTTGATCTATTCAGAGGTAAATAATGAACATTAGGGAATGTTATAACTTTACTCTCTTTGGGAAAATATACTACTCTTAATAAAGGAGCTTTAGTATTACCTACATATTGATGATCAATTATATTTGTATATACATAAGCCATACCTGGATGATTGAGCATCTCGGATGGGGTACATGTATAATGCAGTACTCGATCTGCTTCATCTTTTAGTTCATGTGGAGTCATGCGTTTATTCTCCACAGATAGTATAACCCTCTTCAACATAGTAGGGATATCATGAAGTATATCCAACTCAGCATCACGTCTACGAATATGTTTACGCTGCCATGGTGATCGTTCGAGAAAAAACATATCACGGTCTCGCAGGTTTACATTTACTTTTGAACTTAAAGATATTATTACTTTATCTTCATAGGTACGCATTTCAGTTTTGTATACCAAGTCCTTACACATAATACTCATATCAAAGAGAACGTTTAAATGACTAAAAATAGCTGGAACCGATTTAAAATAAGACCGTCGCAGAACAAATTCTTCAATGAAGTATTCTTTTGTAGCAAGTGTGGTCGTATTCATCTTTTTGGCAATTGTAGTTCTTTTCAGAAAACGAGTACCTTCCGCTTGTAATATAGTTTCAACACATTCTACACTTCTGTACACTACCATCCATAATAAATTGTGAGGTAAATTTTCTATGTCCGTATTTAATATCATTTCACATAATCCTACTTCGTATGCCTCTCTTTCAAGTTGTATAGGATTCATTAGCACAGTTGTAAAATCCGAGAGTTTATTATCAGGATGTAAATCCAAGGAGGCTGAAGAAGGCAGAGTTAAATAAAAGTGATCTACACTCTCCATGATTATAATGACAACTGATTAATGATTCTTAACTTCACTTGCTTTTATATAAGTATTAAACTTGGCAGGATATCCCCTCCATTTCACAAGTAACTGCTTATTTTTTCCTTTACCTCTCGTAGCTAATATTTTTTCAATTTTATATTCATGAGTTACAGGATTAAACCTTACTTTTTGTATTTCCTGCTTATAAAATCCGCCTTTTATTTTTTCACCATTTAAATCTTCCAGATAATATAACTTTAAACTATCACGACTGAATGGTTGGATATTGTGGACTTTAAAAACTTCCGTAGTCCAACCGGATTCATATCCTTTTCTAAACCTTTCTTCTGTTCGAGAAACTCTTACATAGTCATTCACCTTTATTCCTGAATTATCTTTTATTTTGTTTTCTTTTTCACCCATATGTGCCATACGTCCTCTAGTTTTTGACATCTCTAAAGGAGTTGACTTTATAGTTCTATGGTAAGACCTGTTATAAGAATAAGCCAGATCGTCCAGTATATCCAATATATTTAAAGTGGAGACTGTTTTTATTAAATATCTGCTGCGCGTTTTCTTTTGTGGTATTGGGATAACTCAAATATGCCATTGGAAGATATTTGTAATGAAGCTTATACCGCCACTCTGAACTCTGACTTTCTCTTTATCTGATTTCGTTCTTATGAATCATTGAAGACCTGGTTTTGGATGATATACTCTAATTACTCACAATTTTCATTTTGGCATCGTAAACTTTCTTGTGATCTTTATCACTATTGATTTAAAACCTGAAACATCTAGTATATCGGTGTGCAAAAGATATGTTGACAGCATTGCAGGGCGCATTTAGATCATTAGGCAAATACAGCTTTGCCGCGCTGCATGACTGCAGCGATATGGTTTTCAAGTGGCGGAAATTTTTCTTACAGGTTTGTCAGGCTAAAATACCTCTTCGCCCTCTAAATATGCTCTTAACTCTTTTTTTCTCAATATTAGGATACCTTAAAGCAAACCTAGTGAAACCTCCAAAACTATTTGGTTCCCTCAGATTGAAGTAATACTTATCAACTACCTCCTTTGCCTCCATGTTGGATACTGAACCCATGTAAACGCTATATATATATATATATATATATATATATATATATATATATATATATAACATAATATATATATATATATATATATATATATATATATACACCCATTTTGCTTATGGTATGTTATATATATATGTACCAAAATGTGCTATAAAGTTAAAAGGGTTAAAGGTCTAAAAATAACATATTTATTTATTTATATACAAACATTACAACTAAATAAATATATGATAATACATAATTACGATTTAATCCACCTATGTTTATTATAAGGTGCTTTTCTTATTCTTCCTCTGGTAACACGTTTAAATTTATCTGAAGCGTAAGAAGTGCCTGAGGGACTTGAGTCAGGTCTTGGCGTAATGGGGATATTATCCAAGTCTGCTAAACGTTGTGTATTTAAGATTAAAGTTCTGGGAAAATTAATAGTCTGAAGTTCTTGTTTGATCTCATTCCAGCCTTTTACAGGACCTTTCTTCCAGTTACGTGAGAGATCAGCTATCAAATCCACAATATTTGAACCTTTAACTATTTCATCATCAATTACGATCTGCCCTGATTCATTCAAAGATAATTGATCTTTTAAAATATTATATAAAGCTATTCCTGATTTACGCACTCTAATAGGTAAGCTCTCCTCTAGGATATTTTTAAATTTATCTTCATTTTTCACTTCGAGTTTTACTTCATTAGGTATATCTACATCATCGGTTAGCGGGATACGTAGGGATGGATGTAGGTGCAAGTCTTTAAGATCTATCAATTTTTGTATGGCATCCTGGTATAAGATGCGTTTCTCATGGATGTTAATGTCTGAATTTAATATCCTGTACACTTCTTTCTCATATTTGGTTATCTGTTCAACTTTAGGATCATATAAGCTAGGAGGTAGAGGCTGCTGAAAAGCTAATGAATCGTTCACAATATAAGGATTCTGTTGGTGCAACTGTTGCTGCTGATGTGAAAGAGGTTGTAATGACAATGCATTGGGCTGTAATATCTGCGTGTATGGGGGTTGTGAATGATGAAACTGTGATTGTGGATTATGCGCAAGGTGTGGCAATAACTGGCCATATTGAGGTTGTAAATGATGAATCTGAGGAACTGAATTCTGTACAGATGCTGTATTATTATACTTCATTTTCTCATACTCATTATATGGAAGTACAGCAACCTTCTTCATTATGGGGACAACCACTTAGTTATCAATGGAGCTATAACGGAGAAGAGTAATGGTAGGAATACCCCTCCTCCTCTCTGTAGTAACTTCTTTTTATTTTCAAATTTTAATGTTGAGGAGAGTTTTTAATGATGTTTCTATAACGACGTAACTTTACCTTCTGAGGCCTGTTTAAAGGAACATTTCCTTTTATAAGATTTAAACAGACTTCACATACACACTGGATGAATTTCTCATCCTCGCTAATTAGTTTACGTTTTTCAGATGGTTTCAGCTTTTTAAATTTTTTTATAAGAGGTAAATACTTTGCAACTAGAGCACTCATTATTCAGGTATGTATAGTTTCTATCTCATAGGGCAGAATGTTGGTACGGAGCAACACTCTGTGCGTGTTTTTGGGGTGAAGTTCACACATCAAATAACCGTGGGGGATTGAAGTAACCTCTTTATATACTTTTAAGAACTCTTTCCTTTGAAGAGGAAACATTTGAGTTGCCAATACATTAATTTGACTCATGTCTCTTCTCTGTCCAAACAACAGTAAATACTGTGTGTTTAAAGAAACACTTCGCATATGCTTGCTTTGATAAAAAATATTCTGTGTTATGAAAAACACCGAGATATTTAGATGGTGAGAATAAACTGTGAACGCTTCTGCTATTTCCAAATTCAATTTGTGCATTAAATCATCTAATACAATAATTTTGTGACCTTGTATATTGTCCAGCGATCTAATATCGTATATGCCTTCATGAAATTGAATCACATCTTTATATTCTTTAAATTTTTCCTGATAAACATTATAACACCATATTATTTTTACAGGGGTTTGCTCAAAAATCTCCATTTCCTTTAAAATATTTAATAATAGAAAGGTTTTACCACAACCTGTCGGCCCAGCTACAAGACATGTAGCCGGACTTCGGAACGTAAATTTCTCCACATCCATGCCCGTCAAGTAGATAATAATAATATTAGGGTTTAATTAAAGTTGTAAAAACAGTAATATATGTTTTAATAAAATTTTAGTACAAATTTAAGTATAAAATAAGAATATTTATATAGCGAAGCATGTAATGTTTTTATTCTTACACCTAGATTAAAAAAAAAAAAAAAAAAATATTAAAACAAAAAATAGAAATAATAAATAAAAAGTAATAAAACAAAAATATAAAAGAAAACATAATGTTAATAAATATATGAGTTCAAACGGTAAAACAGAAGTTAAACAGTAAAAACTAGAAAGAAGTTAAAAAACAGTAAAACCTTGAAAGTTAAAGCAGTAAAAACGCAGGTTAAAAACAATTAAAAACGAGTAAAACAAGCATACTAATTCCGTGCTACCTCTATTGATTTACTGATTTACTGCTTTAAGGTATGTAATGTATATGAGTTAAAGCAGTAAAGCAGAGAGTTAAAGCAGTAAAACAGAGAGTTAAAGCAGTAAAGCAGAGTTAAAGCAGTAAAGCAGTAAAACAAAAGCATACTAATCCCCTAGGTGTTAGGTAATAACACCTCTATTGATTTACTGATTTACTGATTTAAGAGTATGTAAAGTATATGTTTAATAAAATTTCGTACAATTATTAAAAAATGAATGACTCATAGTATATTTTGAAAAGAAATTCTTGAATAGTGGTTTACATTGATATCATATTTTTCGTTCACGCGGGAATTTTGCGTCAGGACGCACGCAGTGACGGTTACGCGGAAATATTACGCCGATGCACGAAGCGAGACAGGAATATTATGCGAGCACACGCGGCGGTACGGTTTCGCGGATGGGCTGACCTGCGGACAGGACTCGGAAACGTTGCGATCACAACTGGCCTGCAACTCTTTAGATCATCTCACCCCACTGTGTAGTACTGCAGGTGTTTAGAAAAATACTTAGCTATAGTAGGAAGCATTCTAGCATGACACCATTCAGTTTCTCGCTACCTTATTACCCAGGGGTAGACACCTATATTATGGGCACTGGAGCTCGGGAGGCTAGAAAAGGCTTGAAAAGTGGCACTCGGAGAGCTTGGCACTATCTGGCACTCACTTGGCACTATGTGGCACTCGCTTGGCACTCACACTCAGTTGGCACTATTTGGCACTCACTTGGCACTCACCTGGCACTTACTCATAGAATACTCATAGAACACTAATAGAACATCACTAGATACTCCTTACGGTGATTGGGAGCCATTAAAGGATTTAGAGGCATCAAAGTTCGGAGACATCCCATGTGCTGAACATCAAATTGTGCCGTAGGGTACCGAAAGTCAAAGGCTGAAATATCACATGGTCAAACAGGTTGGAAAATATCAAAAAAAAAGGCTAAGTCCTAAAGGAAGGACAAAAAATTACCGTGGGCAAAAATTGACCCATGGTATCTGTCAGAGGTGTTGTGTGTGTGTGCGCACGATTGCGATGATGTATAAGTGTAAATGTGAAGTGTCTATGGGTAATGTAAGTGTCATAGTGAATGTCTGTATAAGTTGTAGGAGTGTGTGTGTGTGTGTATTGTCGTGTGGGTGTGTGTGTGTGTGTGTGTGTGTGTGTGTGTGTGCGCACGCGCACGTATGGTGTTCAGGATTAGGGTGGTCCGCTGGCCACGTTCAGTTAGGGTGCAGTATGTGACGGGTGGGCACAGTGACCGAAGAAAAGTGGCGTGGGTGAAAATGACCCATGGTGTACGGCAAGGTTAATGCCGAAATCAAGGACAAAAAAGGTAAAGACATCAAAAAAATAGGGCTAAAGGAAGATCAAAAATCACCGTGGGTCCAAAATTCGAGCCCATAAGGATAAGGAGCTGAAGTCGAAAATTTTCCAGTGGGCCAAAATTGACCCATGTAAGACCAAAGGGTTGGTAAGACCGAAATATCAAGGTCAAAACATCAAAAAATAGGGCTAAGCCCCTAAGGAAGTCAGAAGCCGTGGCAAAAATTGCACGGTCAGCGCATAGGGGGCGTAAAATAAATGCGGTTGCTGACGCAACCGTTTGGCTTCCATACCTTCGAAAGGGTGCTAAAAGTGGGAGTTGCCAAGAAAATTAGGGTTGCTAGAAAGTGCAGTTGTAAAGAAGAATTGGGGTTTGCCCAAAAAGGTCAAGATAGGTCAAGGAGGTGCAACGAAAAAAGGTCAAGGCCAGGTAAAATCACCCTCAGGAAACAACATTGGCGGTCTAGAAAGGAGTCAAAGGTCATTTTTAACAATGGCATTTACTCGAAGTCTAACAAGCCGCAAACAGTAAGTATTCGTTTCAACTCCTTTGAGACGCTAATTATGGAACATAAGAGAGTCAATTTTCAGAAGTGTTTCATTCATGCATTGATTTCGGTATTGAAAGGCAAACGGTTGTTCTTGATATGCAACCGCAAGTTGTAGGTATAAAGCGTCCACGCGGTCATATTTTCACACACATTTTTCTCCTCAAAAATGTATAGGGCATGTGTTGTAAAGTGTCTGCAACAATCATGTTGGTTTGACATTTGGACTAACTAAAATTTGATGACGTTTTTTTTCATTAAATAATAAAAATCATTGGAGTGTTATAATAATAAGATGCAATTTAATTTCTTTAATATTTAATCCTACTAAAAAATTAAAGAATGAAAAATAATAAATAGTTGCACACTAACTGCAAGTTGTATAAAATGGTGGTTGCGCAAACCTTTTTATATTTGACCTACAAAATTAAAGAAATATTTTAAAACATCACCTATATTATAATATATATATAATATATGCTTGCCTATAATATATATACATATATATAATATATATATATATATATATATATATATATATATATGTATATATATATAATAATATATATATATATATATAACATATATATACATATCATATATATATATATATAATACATATATATATAGCAATATATATATATATAATAATATATATATACCATATACTACATATATCTACATCTATATATATATATATATATATGTATACATATATATATATATATATAACTTAATATATATATATATATATAAATATATATAATATATATATACATATATATATGTAACCAACAATAACCGCCTCCCTCCCATATATATACCTATAACTGCTGCCACTCACGCCTTAACCTCATACCAGCAACAATATATATGTGCATATATATATACATATAAAAATAAATATATATATATATATATATATAACCATAATATATATATATATATATATATATATATATATATATATATATGTATCTTATATATATAATACTATATATATATATATATATATATATATATATATATATCAGTTGATCGCTATACGCAGAACTTAAATAAAAGAAATATATTGATATTACAAGTAGTATAATTATTTAACTATATTATAAATACTAAAATATTTATTTTGTTACTGGAATATTTTATGTAAATTTTCTGTAAATGGATTTTAATCCATTTAATTATCAGCCCCATTTCCCGGACAAATAACAATATTATGAAGAAATATAAATAAAAATTTATGTAAAATAAATTTTTTAAAGGATATTAGTAATATATTGGAGACTCAAGGATCACTCGTTTTGGTACCTCCTTCTTTCCAGCCACATCTGTTTGTGGAACTCCTCTTGCCTTTTTCTATTTTCCCTGTATTTAATCTTCGTCTATTAAGTCCAGCATCTGTACTGCCCACCTAGGGAATTGCGTTAGGCAAGGAACAGGGTGGGTTTACTTTCCATTTATTTTAATTTTTGTTTTTCTTTTTGTAATTTTTTTTTATTTGTTTATTTATTTTTTTGCCCCCTCCTTTTGAAATGAATGAGTCGAAGGAGATTTTACTCTCCATCAGCGGGATTCGAACATTGGACTCCGCGTCGCTGAGTAACAATGACCGGGAGCTTTATCCACTAAGCCATCCGCGTTCCCAAAAAAGAACGCTTCAAGCGTAGTTTTTAAAGCTCCCGGTTTTCTCATCCCATAATTGCTGAGTACTCAAAGGCCAGCCCCCATTTGAGTAAGAAAATCTCTACTTAACAAAAGTATATATATATATATATATATATATATATCTCTAAATAACGAATAAAAAAAATATATATATATATATATATATATATATAAATAAAATATATATAATATATATATATATATATATATATATATATATATATATATATATATATATATAATAACCATATAATTATATATATATATATAACTATATACTACTATATATATATATATATATGCTGCTGCTATCTTTAACTGCTTCTTGCCTATATAACTCGCGCATATATATATATATATATATATATATATATATATATATATATATTTATTTAAAACATAGAGATATATATATATATATATATATATATATATATATATATATATATATATGTAGGGGTAACGAAGTAGGGTAGAAGTTGAGGGTTAGAGGGGTGGAGCGAAGTGGAGACAACCGGCACACGTCGACTCCCCTACAAGCTATAAACCCCCCTGCAACTTCAAATCTTTGCGATTTACCCTCAGGGTATGGCTTAACATTTTAAAACTTCTAACAGTTATTTTTGGTGCAATTGGTTTATCTTTTACTTTTGTAGGAAATGATGTAAATAATCATT
>JABUQX010098885.1:0-12632 GCA_015478945.1 Trachelipus rathkii
GCTCTCTCCTAATGCCCTCTGATATTAAATCTGGCCAAAAATGGTATAAAATGGATGTGCGATAATAAGCCTGTGGGTCGGAAGTTAGGTATATGTATGGTGTTCTGTAGCTTTGAAATATATAATGTCTTGGTATAGGTCAGCAATTTTCAATACCCAGCTCTGATACACTTACACATTCTTCAAAAATCTGCTGAAATTCTAATGTTGCATTTTCTCTGATTGCTTCAAGTTTAGTTTTAACTAAAGGACTTACGAGATTTGTTCCTGACAGCGACAAATTATATAAAATTAATTTAACCTCTGCACTTTATATTATTAACAGATATGATACTTAAAAATTTTGAGTGTCTAGAAAATTTCGGGGGGGGGCGTGGCCCCCCTGGCCCCCCCCCTAAATACACGCCAGCTGTATATATATATATATATATATTATATATATATATATATATATATATATATATATTATATATTACTTATATATATATATATATATAGTATATAATAGGTATATATATATATACTATAAGAAAATAAAATGAGCAAAACTTACCTTATAGTACAAAATTTTCTCTTCTGGGACTTTTTGCAAAAAGTGTAATTACTTCATCGGGATCTACTTCGATTTCCTTGTGAATGTTAAGTAAAAGCTAGACCTGTCAAACGATCTGTCGGCCATTGAGTTCTTAGTACGTTTTAAAACGTCTATTGTTGAAAATGAGTCTGTTTCAGGTGTTTGCGGTTTAAAACAGGGGAGAGTTGCTACATAGTTTCCGTGTATAGTTCCTATATCTGGGAGAGAAAGTATTATAAAACAATCGTAGACAATAGCATCTATTGAGCAGTGTAAGGTCTTGCACGATCACAACTTCTGCCCATACGCATTTGCTGTCTCCACAATTGCAATTCAGTTTCCAAGCCTTTCTGGAACACTAGCGAAGAAACTTTCATAAAATCTGCAACAGATTTGGAATTCAGAAAACGTAAACTTATCAGAGCACAATATCAAGTGGTACACAAATTTCTGAAGAACGGACAATAGTCCTTATGTCTTTGAAACACGCTCTTTCTAATTCTAGTAATAATTTATCCAAAAATGGTAATGAACATCCAATTTGTCTATAATAGCTCAGGTTCAATATTATTTTAAACCCCGACCAGATCCTTTCATTTAGCGCAGATAGCACTGCGAGAGGGGCCGTAATGGCTCGTACATTAAATTCGCAAGCCAGTCGACATAAATTCATTCACAGATAGCTTTAAAAACACAGATTCTGAATTTCTTACTACTGAACGCATTCTTATTATCCAACGCGGCTATAAGATTATCTATAATGTGTTCAGACATGCTTTCTACTCAAATCACATCTGAGCTTGTGGTGAACTATATGTTAAGATAGCTCTACACGCTCGACTCGACAACCGTCTGAATCAAGTATCAAGTTGGTTAAATAATACTGGAACGTTCGAAGTAACGAGAAATATTAGTCGATTTGCTGACCTGTGAGTTGAGAGACTGCACCTTACCGTTGAGGTGCCAAGTCTTGTATTTTCTTTCGCGGAGAGTGAGCACTGCTACTCTATAATCACACCGATGTTTCCTTGAATCTCATCACAATAGATCATGTTTATAATCCACCTTATATTTCACATAAAACTAAGCAATGACTTGCTCTTGCTTGGTAATCTTTTCGTGTATCCGAACATTCCTTCAATATATTTGTTCGTTTTGGCGAAAATGAAAAAAAGTTTCCCACACGTTTTATTACACTTAAACAAAAATGTACAGTAGGAATTTTAGAAGCCTGACATATCGCTAGGTTTAATACATGAGCACTGCAGTGTACATTAATGTGCTGTAAGGCATACTCTTTTCTGATAATATGGACTGCACGCCTTTACCATCACTTATCATTGGGCAGCCCCATCGTACCTGACCTACCATATAATCAGGCATATTCCACTTTCTTTTAAAAGAGTTTACCATAATTGAAGAGCGATAGGCGGTGACAGTTGTCCTCAACAGCTACAAAGCAGAAATTCTTTCTTATAAGATTTGTATGTATACAATGATCGATCTATGAATTCTAGAGCGACATAGTGTCATTTTGCTCATATTTTTTTGGAAATATCAGTAGTTATATACAGTCCAGAACAGTAAACACAATATGTTGCTACTATATACACTGTGAACAATTTTACTTATATTTAGATACATATCCCACAAAGCTTAATTGGTTATACATTTCTGGCATGCGAGGACTAGTGATTGTGCAACTTGGAGAAAATGTAAGCCAAGTGAAATGGGCAGGAGCGTTCATAGAACGTGATTCTCCAAAATCTTACGCGAGCGTAATGCTTAATAACAAGCACGAAATTACCATCAGAATATATTAAAATCATTTCCTAAAACTCCCCGATTCAGCTTTTTCCCCTTAGAAGCAATCCTTGTCTTCCACCATGAAAAATAATAGATTATATCAGATTTTTAATTTCAAGCCGATTTCTATGCTTGGGGCACCTGTTTTCGATTCAATATTCTATCTGCTTGGCAATATCAAGAGATGTTCCACTAGCAACCTTTAAGAAATTTTCAGCAAACACTACACAATTTTTATGGTATTCAGTTTTTTGATGATGAATAAATTTGTCAATTGCTTTTTTATAATTTCTGAAACTCTCAGAAACCAGTGCCCCAATATTCTGATGTCCTCCTTTTCCCACAAACTCTTTGCTAAAGAGTACACACACTTTGCACAAAGCTCCTTCTGCATATTCCGAATAGGCTAACCATGGAAATGTTTGCAACCACTTCTACATTTATTGATAAACTTAGATTTCTTTCTTCGCTGTTTAGGCGAAATTTGTAAGCGTGTGGATGGGCTCCAACATGCTGGATTTATAATAGTTTTTACTACGCGCCTATATCGTATTGTCTATATATTTTTAATATATATATATGAACGGCTATATAGAACCATGATACTAGCATCAGCGAAGCTTAAGTCTAAAGCAGCGTCACTCTATCGCTCATGAGATTATATATTTGGCAACCTGAAAGGAACATTTTCTCCGATACTCAAACTGGGAGATTGCGAAAGGTTTAGAAGTATCTCATCGGGCTGCGGTCAACTGTATTGCACACGCATACGCGCGCACCGATTCTTATACTGGATTGCTATTTCTGCGCGACATTAACACATTTTATGTAGAAAGGAGTAAGGTATCATGTCATTTCCTATGTAGCAGATTGGCATGATGTAGACTCTTATACATTATATGGTCATATTGAAATCGACATACGCGACTCTTTCTGGTATATATATTAACACTCTTATGCTTTATCTTGTATCAATATGAACTATCACATATTATATCATCTCTTGTCATATAAATTAATTTTTTTAAGAAGCCTACGCATAGACAACAGTCTTGTCAAGTGTGTTATACATGTGATAAAAGAAGAAACTTTTCAAAACAAGCCCTAATTATTGTCATTACCTACAAGAACGATCCGCACTAAAAAGGAATAGATTAATTACATGTAACGTTAGTCGTTTACTGGCCAGAAAGTATTAAACATGCTTACTGTACGTAAGGTGAGACGCAGAGGGCAACTATACAATATAAGAGAGTTACAGATGTAAGCTGTATATTTAATGATAACACTTAATAACTGCAAAATTATAGATATTTAATTCGTCGTGAGCATCTCAAAATATCAACAATTAGTGAGACACAGTTGCTTGAGCGAGTATATCGATAGATTGATTAGTTAATATGAAGAATGGATATCTTTTGGAGAACTCTGGAAACGAGCTTTGAGGTCAAATGATGATGATGCTAGGTTTCCCATTGAAATAACTCAAGGACTAGCATCGGAACCATTGCATTGCGCCGAGAAATAAATTTCTGGATTGTTCTAAGATCGTGTGTTTCGATGCCAGAAAGAGGAAGATGCTGGTCTAACTGACAGGGCGAAAGCTATAGATAGATGTAGATAGATATAGATAGATACCTGTATATATTATATATATATATATACTATATAATATATATATATATACTATACCTAATCATGAACTTATATATAATACGTATATTATAGATACTATACTATATAGCCATCAGTATACTACTCACCTAAATATTATATATATATTGCCTCTAATAATTTGAGAATAAGGTGTGCTCCTAAAAAAGAACAAAATACTTGGAAAAAGGACGACTCAACGTAATTATATAATATATATATTATCTACATACTATATAGATATATATATATATATCATATATACAATATATAATATCTATCTAATACCTATATATATAGTATATATTATATATAATATATATATATATATAATATATATATATATATATATATTATATATATATATATAATATATATATATATATATATGAGCACAACTTGTTAAAAAAATGAACTTTGGAAAATTTTCGGGGGGGGTTCTGACCCAAACCCCCCCCCCCCCCCCCACCGCTGTTCCATTGTGTCATAGACTATAAGCCCTATTGAGAATTTTGAACTCAGATAGAGGGCCTGGTTACAAAATAATAGCCTTAAATCGAGCTAAAAAAATTTTTTGTTTACAAAATTATATTTCGCGTGACGTCACGAATTCTCAAAAAATCAAAAAATCAAAAAAGCTCAAAAATCAAAAAATTTTATTTTTTTATCAAAAAAATAAAAAAAACCCCACCCTGATATATATATATAATATTATATAGTATATATATATATATATTATATATATATATGATATATATTATATATATATATATATATATATATATAGTATACTATATATATATATATATATATATATACATATATATAATAATATATATATATATATTATAATATATATTACTCAGTATATATATATATAATAATATATAATATACTACAAATATATAATATAGCTATATATATAGTATAATATATATATATATAATAATATATAATAATAGTATATGATATATATATATATATCCTATATATATATAATAATATATTATAATATATTATATATAGGAGGTATATATGCGCATGTCTAAGAAAAAAAAAAAATGAGCATTTTGAAAATTTGAAATATTTTTGAAAAAGCGTGCTAAAAAAAATAGGTTACAGGCCCCTAAGCGCGGGGCCCCCTAAGCGCGGGGCCCGGGGCCATGGCCCAGTTGGCCCATTGGGTAATCCGGCCCTGGCCACATGATGGAAAGGTTTGATCAAAGTTAGTTGTTTTTTTTGGCAAGTTGGTAAGTTTGGGATAATTGTAGCAGAGAGCATTATATTTCTTACATAAGAAACAGGAAGACAAGGTATTTTTAACAGCTTGTCTGGCTTGAGGTATCCAGAACCCTTTATTTCTAACATAATTTAAAGTAGTTTGTACCCCAAGATGCTGAACTTGGGAATGAGCATTCAAAATAATCAATCAGGTGAAGTGGTGGCCTTTGCCCAATAAAATGGGGTTACAAATATCAAAACTAAAATGAAGAGACTTAGAAATCCTCCCATGGGAGCGGAGAATTTCATCATCGTCCAAAAATAGATCTAGGTTTTTAACAAGAGAGGAAATAGGCTGAGAATCATCATTAGTTTTGAGAAAACTAAATTCTTTTTCAAAACATGCAAATTGCATACGCCTAATCCAGTAAAGTACAGCACACTTGGAAGGATCAGCTTCCACCACCTTAAGATACCTAAATTTAAAAAGATACCTTAATTAACCTATCAAACTGGGAAAACCTTTCAATGTCTAAGACATCATCAACAGCATTGGCCACAGTACAGTGCACAAAGGACTTAAGTTTATACTCAGGGGAAATGCTCAACAGTTCATGTGTAGGCCATTTTTCAAAATCATTAGACACGATGAAATAAAACTATGTATGTCATAGCTAATACTATACAAAGTTTTCAAGTCTAATAGCTAATAAATCAGCAGGATTGCTATTGGTATCAGTATACCTGAAATATATTGGCAAGTGAAATTCGGAAAGTATTTCTTTTTTTGCAAGTTCAATGTCTTTAAGCCTATTTTTAACCAATTTTGATTTACACTTAGGGTTATTTGTTAACAGCCAGGAAAGCACTACCTGGGCATCTACAACTAAATTTAAAAATTTAAAATTAATATCTTCAAAGGAAGACAAAATGCTGGGCAAACACTTAAATGTAAGCACAACAGCCATAAGTTCAAGGCATGGGATGCTCAACTCCTTCAAAGGGGCCATTTTAGCCTTAGAAAAGACTAATTCAGAAATGTTATCACAGCATACATACACAATAAATCCATAAGATGTTTTTGAGCTGTCACAAAATACATGCAAACCATAAACCTTGTCCTTATCAAGGACCATTCTCCTAAAAGATAATTCAGAAGCCTTATTAAGCGAAAAAGCAACCCTTTTCCACTCAGTTATAATTTTAGGATCTAAGACAGTATCTCAATCTACTTTAGGGCTCAAACCCCATATGTCCCTCATCAATATCTTACCACTAACTGTTAAAGGTAAGATTAACCCCAAAGGGTGAAAAACAGAGGAAATTGTAGACAAAATTTGAATTTTAGTATTAGCCTCTATATTAAGATCAACTTTCGCAACACTTAGGCTATCATTTTCCAAATGATATCTATAACCTAAAACTTTCTCTTCCGGGCAACCATGCGCAGCAAATCTGCCATCCGCCTCAAACATAGAATTTAACTTTGGCAAATTAGAATTCCAACTTCTAAGTTTAAAGGAAATTTCATCCATTCTCACACCTGCTTCTTTGAAAATGTACTCTAATTCTAAATGATTATTGCTACTATAAAGGAAATTATCTACATAAAAGTTGCTTGCTAGCAGTCTAGAGCATAAATCATCTGTAAATTTAGAGGCATCGTGTTTCATGACAAAATGGAGAATAAAAGGGCTGCTAACAAAACCAAACACCAAGGTGGTGTAGCGGTAGGTGACAATTTTGCCATTCTCTACCCAGAAAAAACAAAATCTATTCCTATCCTCTTCAGTAAGTAATTTAATAGCAAGAAAGGCCTGCTTTATATTAGCAAGAACGACGTATTTATTACATCTAAATTTCAGTATTAATTTTAGGAGTGAGGACATTAGGTCAATGCCTGGGTAGGCAGCTTCATTCAAAGAAGGCAATTTAAGATTGGTTTTTAAAAAGAAATTGAAAACTGGGCGTATTTTGGTCGTAACCTGAGCCTTAGTCTTTAGGACAGGCCGATGGGGAATGAAAATAAATTTTGCATATTCTGAAGGGTTTATATCCACCTTCTCAATAATACCATCAGCCAACTGTTGGCTAAAAACTTTGCCATAATCATCAAACAAATTTTTATAATGCAAGTTAGAGACAACTCGGTCAAGGACTTTACGGGCAACCACATGATTAGAAGGAACCAGGTCAATTGTTTCCTGCCAGGGAAGTTTCACATAGTAGTGACTATCTTTAAAAACTATGTTTTTGTTAATTCAGAAACTTGCAAAATATCGGATTTAGCCATATCTTCATTAACATCTAAAATACCGAGGCTTTCAAGAGTAAATATATTGTCAAGACCATGCTCTATTACACTGTCCTCAAAAATACTTGTCAATGGATTAAAGTATGAGGTGGAAGGACTTAAAACCTGATTAACAAGAGAGGAATGGGCAAGATTTTCGAGAGACGAAGGGCCTCCAATTCTATTAGAAGGCACATTCAGTTTATCAATTTGGTCAGGGTATAGAAAATTTTTAATATCACCAAATGGTACAATATGCTGACCCATCTTAAAACCAGCTCCATTCATACATCTCTCAAATGAAAAAGTTGGCAAATATTGTAACAAATCTATACCAATTAAAGCATGCAATTCTACAAAATCCTCACAACCATGCCCATCACTCAAAGAACTTACACTGTTTCCAAGTTTATTTATATTCTCTAAAGCCATTTTTGAACCAGGTATTTCAAACTTAATATCAAAGGACTCATCAATGAGCAAAGCAAATGGAAACTGGCTTTTGCCAGGCAAATCAATAACAAAAGAGCTAAGAAAGAAAGTTTTTTCTTTCGATGAAATAAAACTATGTATGTCATAGCTAATACTATACAAAGTTTTCAAGTCTAATAGCTAATAAATCAGCAGGATTGCTATTGGTATCAGTATACCTGAAATATATTGGCAAGTGAAATTCGGAAAGTATTTCTTTTTTTACAAGTTCAATGTCTTTAAGCCTATTTTTAACCAATTTTGATTTACACTTAGGGTTATTTGTTAACAGCCAGGAAAGCACTACCTGGGCATCTACAACTAAATTTAAAAATTTAAAATTAATATCTTCATAGGAAGACAAAATGCTGGGCAAACACTTAAATGTAAGCACAACAGCCATAAGTTCAAGGCATGGGATGCTCAACTCCTTCAAAGGGGCCATTTTAGCCTTAGAAAAGACTAATTCAGAAATATTATCACAGCATACATACACAATAAATCCATAAGATGTTTTTAAGCTGTCACAAAATACATGCAAACCATAAACCTTGTCCTTATCAAGGACCATTCTCCCAAAAGATAATTCAGAAGCCTTATTAAGCGAAAAAGCAACCCTTTTCCACTCAGTTATAATTTTAGGATCTAAGACAGTATCTCAATCTACTTTAGGGCTCAAACCCCATATGTCTCTCATCAATATCTTACCACTAACTGTTAAAGGTAAGATTAACCCGAAAGGGTGAAAAACAGAGGAAATTGCTGACAAAATTTGAATTTTAGTATTAGCCTCTATATTAAGATCAACTTTCGCAACACTTAGGCTATCATTTTCCAAATGATATCTATAACCTAAAACTTTCTCTTCCGGGCAACCATGCGCAGCAAATCTGCCATCCGCTTCAAACATAGAATTTAACTTTGGCAAGTTAGAATTTCAACTTCTAAGTTTAAAGGAAATTTCATCCATTCTCACACCTGCTTCTTTGAAAATGTACTCTAATTCTAAATGATTATTGCTACTATAAAGGAAATTATCTACATAAAAGTTGCTTGCTAGCAGTCTAGAGCATAAATCATCTGTAAATTTAGAGGCATCGTGTTTCATGACAAAATGGAGAATAAAAGGGCTGCTAACAAAACCAAACACCAAGGTGGTGTAGCGGTAGGTGACAATTTTGCCATTCTCCAGAAAAAACAAAATCTATTCCTATCCTCTTCAGTAAGTAATTTAATAGCAAGAAAGGCCTGCTTTATATTAGCAAGAATGACGTATTTATTACATCTAAATTTCAGTATTAATTTTAGGAGTGAGGACTTTAGGTCAATGCCTGGGTAGGCAGCTTCATTCAAAGAAGGCAATTTAAGATTGGTTTTTAAAAAGAAATTGAAAACTGGGCGTATTTTGGTCGTAACCTGAGCCTTAGTCTTTAGGACAGGCCGATGGGGAATGAAAATAAATTTTGCATATTCTGAAGGGTTTATATCCACCTTCTCAATAATACCATCAGCCAACTGTTGGCTAAAAACTTTGCCATAATCATCAAACAAATTTTTATAATGCAAGTTAGAGACAACTCGGTCAAGGACTTTACGGGCAACCACATGATTAGAAGGAACCAGGTCAATTGTTTCCTGCCAGGGAAGTTTCACATAGTAGTGACTATCTTTAAAAACTATGTTTTTGTTAAATTCAGAAACTTGCAAAATATCGGATTTAGCCATATCTTCATTAACATCTAAAATACCGAGGCTTTCAAGAGTAAATATATTGTCAAGACCATGCTCTATTACACTGTCCTCAAAAATACTTGTCAATGGATTAAAGTATGAGGTGGAAGGACTTAAAACCTGATTAACAAGAGAGGAATGGGCAACGATTTTCGAGAGACGAAAGGCCTCCAATTCCCAGTTACGAAGGCACATTCCAGTTTTATCAATTTGGTCAGGGTATTAGAAAAAATCTTTTAAATTCGCCAAATGGTACACATATGCTGCCCATCTTAAAACAGCTACCATTCATACATCTCTCAAAGATGAAAAAGTTGGCAAGATATTGTACGACAAATTCAGTAACCATTAAAGCATGCAATTCTAACAAAATCCTCACACCATGCCCATCACTCAAAGAACTTACACTGTTTCCGAAGTTATTTATATCTCTAAAGCCATTTTTGACGCAGAGTACTTTCAACTTAATGATCAAAACTGGACTCATCAATGAGGGCAAAGCAAAATGGAAACCTGGCGCGCGCGTTTTGCAGGCAAATCAACTACAAAAGGGCTAGAAAGAAAGTTTTTTTCTTTCGATGAAATAAAACTATGAATGTCATAGCTAATACTATACAAAGTTTTCAAGTCTAATAGCTAATAAATCAGCAGGATTGCTATTGGTATCAGTATACCTGAAATATATTGGCAAGTGAAATTCGGAAAGTATTTCTTTTTTTACAAGTTCAATGTCTTTAAGCCTATTTTTAACCAATTTTGATTTACACTTAGGGTTATTTGTTAACAGCCAGGAAAGCACTACCTGGGCATCTACAACTAAATTTAAAAATTTAAAATTAATATCTTCATAGGAAGACAAAATGCTGGGCAAACACTTAAATGTAAGCACAACAGCCATAAGTTCAAGGCATGGGATGCTCAACTCCTTCAAAGGGGCCATTTTAGCCTTAGAAAAGACTAATTCAGAAATGTTATCACAGCATACATACACAATAAATCCATAAGATGTTTTTAAGCTGTCACAAAATACATGCAAACCATAAACCTTGTCCTTATCAAGGACCATTCTCCCAAAAGATAATTCAGAAGCCTTATTAAGCGAAAAAGCAACCCTTTTCCACTCAGTTATAATTTTAGGATCTAAGACAGTATCTCAATCTACTTTAGGGCTCAAACCCCATATGTCCCTCATCAATATCTTACCACTAACTGTTAAAGGTAAGATTAACCCGAAAGGGTGAAAAACAGAGGAAATTGCTGACAAAATTTGAATTTTAGTATTAGCCTCTATATTAAGATCAACTTTCGCAACACTTAGGCTATCATTTTCCAAATGATATCTATAACCTAAAACTTTCTCTTCCGGGCAACCATGCGCAGCAAATCTGCCATCCGCCTCAAACATAGAATTTAACTTTGGCAAGTTAGAATTCCAACTTCTAAGTTTAAAGGAAATTTCATTCATTCTCACACATGCTTCTTTATAAATGTACTCTAATTCTAAATGATTATTGCTACTATAAAGGAAATTATCTACATAAAAGTTGCTTGCTAGCAGTCTAGAGCATAAATCATCTGTAAATTTAGAGGTATCGTGTTTCATGACAAAATGGAGAATAAAAGGGCTGCTAACAAAACCAAACACCAAGGTGGTGTAGCGGTAGGTGACAATTTTGCCACCAGAAAAAAACAAAATATATTTCTATCCTCTTCAGTAAGTAATTTAATAGCAAGAAAGGCCTGCTTTATATTAGCAAGAACGACGTATTTATTACATCTAAATTTCAGTATTAATTTTAGGAGTGAGGACATTAGGTCAATGCCTGGGTAGGCAGCTTCATTCAAAGAAGGCAATTTAAGATTGGTTTTTAAAAAGAAATTGAAAACTGGGCGTATTTTCGTCGTAACCTGAGCTTTAGTCTTTAGGACAGGCCGATGGGGAATGAAAATAAATTTTGCATATTCTGAAGGGTTTATATCCACCTTCTCAATAATACCATCAGCCAACTGTTGGCTAAAAACTTTGCCATAATCATCAAACAAATTTTTATAATGCAAGTTAGAGACAACTCGGTCAAGGACTTTACGGGCAACAATATGATTAGAAGGAACCAGGTAAATTGTTTCCTGCCAGGGAAGTTTCACATAGTAGTGACTATCTTTAAAAACTATGTTTTTGTTAAATTCAGAAACTTGCAAAATATCGGATTTAGCCATATCTTCATTAACATCTAAAATACCGAGGCTTTCAAGAGTAAATATATTGTCAAGACCATGCTCTATTACACTGTCATCAAAAATACTTGTCAATGGATTAAAGTATGAGGCGGAAGGACTTAAAACCTGATTAACAAGAGAGGAATGGGCAAGATTTTCGAGAGACGAAGGGCCTCCAATTCTATTAGAAGGCACATTCAGTTTATCAATTTGGTCAGGGTATAGAAAATTTTTAATATCACCAAATGGTACAATATGCTGACCCATCTTAAAACCAGCTCCATTCATACATCTCTCAAATGAAAAAGTTGGCAAATATTGTAACAAATCTATACCAATTAAAGCATGCAATTCTACAAAATCCTCACAACCATGCCCATCACTCAAAGAACTTACACTGTTTCCAAGTTTATTTATATTCTCTAAAGCCATTTTTGAACCAGGTATTTCAAACTTAATATCAAAGGACTCATCAATGAGCAAAGCAAATGGAAACTGGCTTTTGCCAGGCAAATCAATAACAAAAGAGCTAAGAAAGAAAGTTTTTTCTTTCGATGAAATAAAACTATGTATGTCATAGCTAATGCTATACAAAGTTTTCAAGTCTAATAGCTGCCCAGCAACTTTAGAACTAACATAACTTCGTTCCGACCCAGAATCTAAAAG
>JABUQX010098886.1:0-10000 GCA_015478945.1 Trachelipus rathkii
AATCTATCCGATGCAAAAGAAACGTACCAGAGAGGACTCACGTCGAGTGGGTCTAGAGGCCATTGAAGGTATATATCCAGTTCGCGTTTTAAGTGAGCTATTGTTTATGGCTGGATTAAAGTTCTCGGGAATTGAATAGTTTGAAGTTTCTTGTTTTGGTGATACCTATTCCATCCTCGCCACGGGAGCCTTTCCTATCGACAGAGTCTGACGCACGAGAGATCGGGGGATATTACATTGAGTCTAACAGGATATGTGTTCAGCGTCAGCCGATCACGGCTAGTTGTTATCTCCGGTCACAGTAATTGAGTTATGGTCCGAGTGTCACGTGGTCCATTGTTAAGCTGATCTGTCTTTAGTAGAACTTCTTATATCGGTAGCGATATTAAGAGACACCGTTTCTCTCAGGTTCACCTGGCATATTGTATGAAGGCTTTGCTACGGAAAGTATAATGACTTTGTTCCGGACTTGAGAAATCTATTACGTTACACGTACTGTAGCTCAGCCTACAATACTATGTAATTAGGCTGAGAGTGAGAGCAGGTGAATCATTCGCTAGGTGATATTTTATAAGAGGAGCGTTTAGATCTACTATATTTTTATGTATAGCGTTTTGATATAGGCAATTCTTTTTGGTGTCATAGATGAGTTCTCACACATCAGAGTTAATTATACGAGGAGAGGAGCGCGTGTCTCGTAATTCTATTATACAATCTGTTGCACTTGCGGTAATAAGTATAAACAATCGAAGAGGGCTGCTGGTTGTGATGGCAACGGTTTAGATACAGGGTTATAGCAATGTCTGAGGCCTGATGGTATGATTGAGTGAGTTCGTTGTGATGCTACGTTTGTATTGCGTGTTGTTGCTGTTTGTTGTTGTTGGTGTTTGTTGGTGTTGTTGTTGTTGATGTTGTTAAGTGGTGTTAGGTTTGTTGTTGTTTGTTGAGTTGTTGTAGTTGGCTGTGATGTTGTTGCGAGGCTAGGTTCCGGCTGTAATTAATAGGTTTTCAATCTTCTACATTAATCGCTGTAAGAGGTTAGAATCTCATCCAGCCTTTCTCTTTCATTATTGGGCAAGCCAGCCTGGTTATGGCAAGAGGGCTTCATATGAGCTGAGGAAAGAGTAAGGAGGTAGGAAGGACATTCCTCCTGCCTTTTTGTAATAGCGGGGCTTTTTATTGTTTAGAGCCTTTCTTACGTATACCGGGAGTGCAAGTTTTTAAATATGCATATCTACTGAACGAGCAGCTTACCTTCTGAGGTCGTCGTTTATTAAAGGAACATTTTCCTTTTTTTATAAGAAAGTTTAGGACATTAGCTTCAAAGCTATACATTGGAACAAATTTATGATCCATCTTCACAGATCAGTTACGTTTTTCGAGAGAGGTATTGCATGATTTTATTAATATGTTTCTCAGGGTTCATAGAAAAGGTAAGAATAATACCTTTGCTGAACTAGAGGTAGGTCATTATTCGAAGGGTAATGTGATATTGCTGGATCGTGACAACCTGCTATAGGTTAAGATGTTTGTACGCAGCAACACTCAAGAGTGTGTGTCGTCTGGATAGAAGCTCACAGAGTGATAATAACGCGTGAGGTATAGCATGGTATTACATTCTTAATATTTACTTTTATGGGAACTCGTGTGTGAGCGCTGGAGTAGGGAACATCGCTGTGTGCGGCGCACGAGGACCATTGACTTTGACCTGTATAGTCGTACTTTCTTTGGCCAAACAATGTAGTAAGGACCCGGGTTGGATAGAGATACTGTGTATTTAAAGATACATCACGCAATCTTATTTTGATGAGAGATATGGTTCTGAGTTATAAAAAATACAGTAACGTTTAAATGATGAGAGTACCTGTAAAGGTTTTTCCAGGCTAATATCTCATTCAATCGTTATGGCATACACAAATCGTCAAGGACTGTATAGAGGTTGTATGACCTGTGAGTAAAACATTGAAGAAGGCATTTGCTATATGCATAATAAGCCTTCGTTGAATATTTGATTACATCTTTTAGTCAATCAGGGTTAAAGTTTCTGGTAACATACTGTAGGCCATCCCATATGATTTTTTAGCAGGCTTTTGTTGCAAAATCATCACCTCTTAAAATGTATTTTTAATAAAAGAAAGGTTGTTCCCGCTGCTGTAGGACAGGTACAGAAAGACAAATTGTTGGCAGGAAGACGGGCGGCAAGCATGAAATTTCTACCAACGTCCATTACAGGTAGACAGCCTCAAAGCATATTTGAACAAGAAAGGTCTGCACTTATGTATATAATCGCTTAAATAAAAACTTGTGTTTCCTGTTGCGCCTTGTTCTTTTCTATCCAAGATATCTTATTTATTATACTAAAGGAAAAAACTATAGATCAATAGATCATAGATCAATAGATCAATAGATCAATGGATCACTGATTGGGTAGGAAGAGGTGGGTGGATGGTACTTTGGAAAAAAATAGTTTTCAAAAAACGCCAAAATGGTTATGTAAAAAATGCAATTTTTTACGTTATAAATAAAAAACAGGAAAAGAAATTTTAGTAAAAACAAAAATGTTTAAAGAAACAAAAAAAATAAATTAAAAGTTTTTAGTAAGAAACATAATGTTTAAAGAAAACAACAAAATAAATAAAAGTTTTGTTACTGCTTATAATCAAAATAAGTGACTTGATGCATAGATCAGTAGATCAATGTAGATCATAGATCAAAGTAGATCAATGGATTCATGGAAGGTAGGAATGCTACGTTTGAATTTACTGATTTACTGATTTACTGCTTTAGAGTATGTAAGAATGCGAATTTTTTTAGAAGTTATGAAAATAAATAAAAGTTTTTTGAGATATGTTATACAAAATATGACTTGAATCCAATAGATCAATAAGATTCAATAGATCAATAGATCAGAATAGAATCGAAGTGGGATCAGAATGGTAGAGAGGTGTTGGATGGTACTTTTGATGTTACTGATTTACTGATTGGTTACCTGCTTTAGGAGTTGATAGATAAGATGCAAATTTTTTTACGGTTTGTGAGAGCATATAAATGAAGAAATTTTGAGTAAAAGAGAGGAACATGTTTAAAAGGAAACAAGACAAAATAGGAGATAGAAAGTTTTTAGTAAAGAACAGTAATGTTAAAGAAACAAAACAAAATAAATCAAGGTTTTGGTGTTATGTTATACAAAATATGACTTGAAATCAGATAGATCAATAGATCAATAGATCAATTGGTCACAACTGGACAGGAGGATGGTTGATGGTACTGATTTACTGATTTACTGATTTACCTGATTTAGGGTATGTTAGGGTATGAAAAAATGCAAATTTTTTACTTTATAAACATGGAAAAAGAATAATTTTTTTAGTAAAAACAAAATGTTTAAAAGAAACAAAAGCAAATAAATAAAACGTGTTTTAAAAATTTAAATATTCTTTATTTAAATTCTAACAGGTCAATTTATGTTAAGTCAGTCAATAAAAATTACAAATTTGGAAAAGCCATAGTAATTTATTTAATATGAACGACTAGAAATTCTAAGACATGTCGTAATTGACTTGGATATATATATATATAGATATAGTATATGATATAGTATATATATAGATAGTAATATATATATATATGTAGTAGTAGTAGTAATAGTATATATATATAGTACTATATATATATATAATAGATATAGGATATGAGATGTTATGTATAGTATACTATAGTAAATTTTATATATATATTATATAGATATATAGATATAGTATATATATATAAGTTAGTATTAGCTTAAGACGCTAATTATTAGTTTAAGCGAAGATCCTTACTGATAGAGAAAGAGTTTTCTTACATGTATGTATGTATGTATGTTGTAGTGTTATGTATGTAGTTATGTATGGTGTTTTCTCAGCTTCGTGTAACAGGTGTTGAACTGTATTTTTGTTAGTGCAAGAACAAAGATACTTGGTGTCATTACAAGGAACATCTGGTGCTTTTGTTCACTTACCCTATGGTATAAGACGTTAATAGGATTGGGCAGCTGATCCGTTACCCCTGTTAGGCTAACTCGAATAAGTTATCTTCGCTTGTCAACAGCTTAGTCCCCTTCTAAAAAAAAGTCATAAATTTTTAACCTGTTCAAGTTGAAGTGAGGGTCAATACAAAAGAATTAAATCTTCCCTTCTTACAAAAAGTCATAAATTTTTTAAAACCTGCCAATTAAAAGTAATTGGTTTTAAAAGATAATTAATCTTTTTAGTACTTAAAAGGTAATTAAATCTCCCCTTCTTAAAAAAAAGGACATAACAGATGTTATGAGGAGAGAGCTGATAGAGAATTCTTTTTAGGCTTAAGCTATAATTAGATTTTCTTCTCTTCTCCCCCCAAAAGGTAATTAAATCTCCCCTTCTTAAAAAAAGTCATAAATTTTTACGTTTATATATTGCAGTGCAATACCTACAGACTTTAGGCCTTAAGCTATATATTAATTTGTTCTTTCGTCTCTCTTTCCCTCCTTGCTCTTCACACCTGCTACTTTCCTTACTCTTCACCTCTCTACAATAGTTTTTAAAAATCGTTGTATGGTCGAGCGATTGAAACGGGGAAGACGTTGGTGCTGCCTGCTAAGAGCTGGCTGCGAAGGGGCGGGCCGACGCGAAAAAATTAATTTGCATGTATGCGCGCGCGCACGCTTGTATCTTTCCTTACTTGTACGTACGTATACGTAATATATATATATATATATATATATATATAATTTATGATATATATATATATTGACTATACTATAGTATATACTATATATTATAATATATATATATATATTACAGAAGGGGTGCGGTGCGTGTGTGGGTGCGTGTGCGTGTGGCGTGTATTCCTCCACTCTGCATGACTGGATTCTCTAAGCATGTACGTATTCTCTAAGCATGTACATATTCTCTAAGCATGTACATAATATATATATTATATATATATATATATATATATTATATTATATTATATATATATATATATAGGTATGTAAGTATAATATAATAGTATATAATATATCTATATAGTATATAAAGTATAAGATATACGTGATATATATTAGTCATATCTATAGTATAGTAATATATATATAATATTTTCCAGTTCCTGGAAACCATTTTCCAGGTTCCAGAAGTCATTTCCAGTTCCAGTTTCCAGTTCCTGGAATCCTTCCAGGTTCCTGGAATTTCCAGGATTCCAGTCCCCTGCAATATAGCACTCTAACTACTCATAACGTAATATATTAAGTTTTTAAAAAAAATTATACGTGCGCTACATGTATATAATATGCGAATACTTATAAATATATTCTTTATATATATAGTATATATATATATACTAATATATTATATATAGTATATACTTCAACACCTCACGGCCATCTGCCGCTAAACTAGGAGAAGGGAAACTAACTACTCTAGGCAATTTCTACGTAGGATGACCGAAAAAGAGGGATCGAACGCGCATGCCGCTGTGCCTTGCGACTTTTCTCATCGCCCTACGCATGTGTGCTACAGAGCAGCACATATATATATATTAATTATATATATATATATATATACTATCATATATAATATATTATATATAGTATATATATATAGTATAGTATAATATATTATATATGTTAATAGTATCTATATATACATATGGTATATATATATATATATTTTATAAATAATATATTATATATACTGAAATATATTTAATTTATGTGAAATATATTCTTTATCATATCTTCTAGTAGATATATATATATTATATTATGTATATATATATAATATATAGTATATATGTATAAATGATGAGTAGTAAATAAGTTATGATATAGCTAGTAGTATAAGCTATATACTATATATATATATGTATATATAACTAGTTATATATATATATGATATTAGTTATTATAGGAAGGGAATGTAGCCGATCAAATTTTTGCCCTGATATATAGTAGTATATATTTATATATAATAAAATAAAAATTAAATTATAATTAATAAATTTAAAATGGTAATTTATATAAATATATAGTATATATATATATATATAGGTATATATAGGTTTATATATATAGTAGTATATAATATATATATTATATATATATAGTATATTATATAATATATACTTACTATATAGTAATATATTAGCCGTATATATAAATATATATTATTATAATTATATATATATATATATACATTATATTATATTATATTGTAGTATATATAATATATATATATATATATATATACGTATAGTAATATATGATATATATATATATATAAGTATATAATATTTTTTATATTATAAGTATAATATGTATCATATATATAAGTATATATATATATAAGTATTATATAATACCTATAGTTATGATACGACGTGATAGTACATATATAGTATATTGATGTAGTAATAGTAAGTATATATACTATTATATATATATATAATATATAGCGTATATATATATATTAAGGATATATACGTATATAATACTCATGTTGACTATTAGGCAGTATATTATAATCTATATATAATGATTTATATAATATGTACCATAATATTATAGTATTAGGTAGCTATAATAATATAGTATATAATATAGTATATATAGTAGTATATGAATATATATATATAATAGTGATACTATATATATTTTTTTTTGAAGCGGATTCTTTCTTCATTATTTTGAAATGCCGATTGCGATGCCGATGCCGATACAAATTACTGTATATAATAAAAAAACAAAAGACAATGGAAGTACAGACTATTTTTCATTTCTCTGGTCAACAACTATTTAATTTTGAAATAGTAAATTTTCAAGTTTTTAGTAGTCCGAAATTGAGAAACACGTAAATTAAAGTTCAAATAACATATAATTTTTTCCATATTTATCTGGAGTAAAGCTAGGTTTCGGCTATGGAGTGAAGATGTTCCCATAGCTCCCAATGCTAAAAATATCTTATTGCACTTCTCAATTGAGTGATGGTGGAGAGGAAAACATCTTATTTTCAATTTTCCCCGAAGTTGGGAGGAAACATACTGTATGTTTGCTTTCCCATCAAAGGTGGGGCAAACCTCTCTTGTATGCTAGTTTCTAAGAGTGTTGAAAGCATATTTGGATCGTCCAGTTCTATTTTCAAAGAGTAAATATATAGACGAAGATGATTGTCAATAGAAGTTTGCCTTTCATACGTTTGTTAGTTGGTTGATGGTTTAACGAGGATTCGACCTACTGCTGAATGATGTAAGATCATTCAAGAACAGATTCAAAGTTAAAAAAGGAGTATCTGAAGGCTGGGCTTCAAGACTGCTCTTACAGTTATAAGTGCAGTTTCCAGGTTCTATGTCAATGTAGCTGGAATTCTCTTCATAATTCTGTCGATCCTTATCCAAAAAATTACAAATTGAATTGAGATTTGTTTATGATCCTTCTTCTGAATTCCTAAAAGAGTATTTTTGTATCTCGGATCCAAAAAGGTTGATGCTGTTAAATTTTCATTTTCCTTATACTTAGCAAATCTACTATACATTGTAATTGAAATTGCACCGATTGTGTTTCCTAACCCAGAGAATCTTGAATCTGAGCTTGCTTTGGTTATGGTATGTTTCAAAACTTTCACTTGCCGGATAAATTCTCATGCATTAGCAGTCCTTGCACTCAGTCTGAAAAGCAAATTGAATAGCATTTGAAACTAAATGTTACTTAAATATTAAATATTATATATTAAGAAATAATAGCTTAATAAGTATCAAAGTAAATTCAATAAAATGTTATATTGTTATTCAATTTTTCGAAGACATTGAAATATAAATATAAATTTTATATTTCTCCAAAGAATTGACTATTATATTATCTTTCAGTAGCCTGATGAAAAATTTGAGTAGATATGAGCATTTGCCAATTAATCCCCAGTTGTTGGCATCAAATACTGGTAAATTTGGGATTTCTGCACAGTAGTTGGCAATTGCCTTTTTTTTATTGTTCAAATTTTCCTTCAAGGATAAAATAAGTGCTATTCCATCGAGTGGGCACATCCTAAATCAATTTGTGGCTTGGTAGACTATGCTGCTTTTGGAGCTCTTCAAGTTTAGCATACGATAATGGTGATTTATTGGAATAATTAGCAATTATATCTTTCATATTTCGCTGTTCGAAAATTGCCTCATGAATAACCAATTGGTTGATGTGAACAAAACAGCTAGGACTGTTAAAGCCAGTATCTGTAACTCCTTTGACCATGTTTGCAGCATTGTCATGAACAATCATGTGAACTTTGTAAGATGTGATTTTATAGTCATCCACTACTTCTTGAATCATGTTACATATATTACTTGAGGTAGGTGCTTCCAGAAATGGCTTCACTTGAAGGACAACTCATGACTGACTGAAGTTTTCATCAATGCAGTTTGCTGTTAAGCTGAAACAAAGAATTTTTAGTTTTCTTTTTTTCAGTGTTACTTAAATATTTAGTAAAGGTCATTGTTAATCTAGTTGCAAAATAATTTCAAAAAGTGGCATATTTGAAGTTTGAACTATTTACAAAAATATGTAAAGTGTTAACTGAAACGTAACTCTATACAATTGAATAGAATCAATACTCAATAGAAATAATGTTATGTAATAAATGGAAAGTATTTATAAAAATAAAATTTAAAAACTATCACTAAGTTAATAAGTAATAACTTATAACAATAAGGTTTCAACTTAATAAGTAGTAGCTTGTTACTTATTACCTGATAAATAGTGTATCAGCATTATTGTCCGAATGTGTGTTGGGAAGCTTAGATTGTTCGCTTTATTAATTCTCTTTACGATTTTGGTCAAAACTTTGGAATGTATTTCAGGAATAATATTAGTAGAGAAAATACTTTCTGGAGGGCAGTTCATAATTAGGCTTGAGCAGTTTTATGAGCCTAGTGAAACCCAATCCTTCACAATCGGAAAACGGCCGAAGCATGTGTAATCAATCTCAATCCTTTCACTATTAGCAATGTGAATTTTTTGGGCTTGAGGTGTGTTTATATGCTAAATCTTTTTAAGTTCATATGTTTCTTCTAAAGTTCTTTGAGAATGTGATCTACCTGATATTGATGCTTCACAATCAACTTTTGTCTTTTTTTTTGGGGGGCAGTAACGTAATAATTCATAGTGTGCTTCTGTTTTGCTTGAGCTCTCTCTTCTGCAGTTAATCGTTTCTTTCCCGCTCTAATGCATTTGATGTTGAGCCTTGAGATGTTTTTTCATATTGGTTGTAATAAAAGTTTGTTCAGTTTTAACACCTCGGGATAAAATTTTATTGCATAGGTCACACGTCACCTTAGTTTTAGTCATCGTTAATTTTAAAAAATCGCCAAACGACGCCTATGACCTGTCCCTTGTGGGACATTGTAGTTAACACAGACTGCGTAATGAAATTCTAAATTTATAAGATACTAAAGATTTATTTATAAGATACTAAAGATTTACCACAGACTGCGTAATAAAATTCTAAATTTTTAAGATACTAAAGATTTTTTTTATAGAATATTAAAGATTTACCTGAAAAATAAATAAGTGTAACATAAACATCATATAAATTGAATTACATGCAAGGTATATATTCAATAATATTATATTTTTTTTTTTTATGAAAGAATCGGTAAGAATCGGCATTTATGTACTACCGATGTCGATGTCGATGCCGATTTTCCAAAAATATCACATTCTTAACGATGCCAATGCCGATGCCGATTAATCGGCGCACTCTTTATTAGATATATATATATAGTATATATATATATATATATATATTATTATATATAATATATATTATATATATATTATATATATATATAAGATATATATATATATATATATATATATATATAATAATATATATATTATATATTATATATATATATATATATTCTCTATTTAGTTATTTGTTCAAGGGTATTTGCTCGTTTCATACCCATATGATTGTATTCAATTTGCCAGGTC
>JABUQX010098886.1:15000-20000 GCA_015478945.1 Trachelipus rathkii
ATTTTAAAAGTCGCTAGTCTTGTGACTTTAAGATGCCCAGCCATAAAAAAAGATCCCCCCGATTTAAGACCGGGAGGGGTAGGGGAAAGTCAAGTACTGCATCAAAAGCTTCGGCGAAAACTTCGAACGTTTCCCCCTCTTCCCCCAAATCTCCCATTCGAAGAGAAGAAAATGCGAACTCGGATGAGGAAGGAAGTCAGGACCTTCATACCCCGCTACGAGCAAGATCTGTTACCCCCACAGTCTCCCCCTCGTTGGGGGGGACTCCAAAGACCAGTCTGCCTATTGGCGCCATTCCAAAGTTAGATTTGCGTAATATGATGACTTGGTTACACACAACGATTACCGTTTTCAAACTTAATGGAGTGGATGATCCAAAAGAACGCGTAAGAATATTGGCTTCCGTCCTTCCCCATGATATCGTAGCGACCATCAAATTTCCATTGGGGGGAGATTGCTTTCAAAAGTTAATTGCCTCGATCGAGGAAGCTTACGCCCCAAATTTGAGAAGTCAAATCAGTGAGATTTTCAAAAAAGGAAGAAAAAAAGAAGAACTCCCTTCAGTTTATTTGGCAAGAGTCCGTGATGTTATGGGAAGAATAGGATTTGATCTGCTTGCGGAAAACAGTGCTCCTTTTGTTCATGAATTGTTTATTAACGAGCTTCCATCTCGCATACAAGAAAGTTTAATGACTCTGGCAGACGATAGCAGTCTAGAAAAAATTACAAAAGTAGCAGATAACTTATATAAGAACTTTTATAGGAATGACTACGAAACCCCCCACGAGAGAAGGGGGAGGGAATATTGGGGGGCCGTGAATCATCTTCAAGGAGAACAGTTCCCAACACACGAGAGAGGATCACATGAGGAGAGTCGAAATACAAACAACAACAACAACAACAACAATTCCCCAGTTTCAGAAGAGGCTAAAGTAAACAGAGAGTTCTTTCGAGAGATGAAAGGGCTTCTCAAGTCTCTCACCAAAGTCGCAGGACAGCTGAGTGAGGCTGCTGCCAAACCGACTCGAGCAGAAGAACAACCGTCTTTTCAAAATAGAAGAAATGCTCCTAGAGATCGAACGTAAACAAGGCAACACTGTAAATGCGGAGTTGTTAGGCGAGTTATGTAAACCACACTCCAGATTTTTACATAGAAGTTACACCTGTCATTCGGAATTTTGTCCTATGTATTCTTTGGTATTCCCGCCAAATGGAGAAAGTCGGCCAGCCCATGAGTCACATCCCCAAAGAAGGCAGGGAAACGCATCAGATCCCCCCTCGAACAGGAGTTAGAGGGGGAGGTGAATATTTTAGATGAAAAATTATCGTATTTTTTAATTATGGGATTTTGCTGAAGTAAATTAATGTTTGCATACGTCTAAATAGTAGGTTTTAATTAATTATAATAATAATAAATATAATAATAGGTATGTTTGGTATTCTAATGGAAAATAATAAGATAATAATAATAATAATAATAATAATTTAATAATATAATAATAATAATGAATAATTAATATATAAATTAATAATAATAATAATAATAATAATAATAATAATAATAATAATAATAATAATAATAATAATAATAATAATAATAATAATAATAATAATAATAATAATGAAGTGAAGTAGTAATGATAATAATAATATAATAATAAAAATAATATTCTTTTTAAGAGTATCGAGCGAAGTGCTCACTGGCATGTACAAGGAGGTCATCCTCCTTCCAATGAAGCTCTGAGTATCCCGAATATTGATGAGAGTATCGATGTAACCCATACGATACCCACGTTGGCCTCTACCGACGCACAAGATATGTTAACGACGGATGCTCCCACAGGAGAAAGTCCGGTCATAAATAATATGTCTACTATTATGGATAAAATATCAAAAAGAGTTTTCATTTTAGATTGTGGTAGTGAGATCAATTTACTCCCTATGGAAGGAGAAAATAATATAGCGATTATTGGTCAAATTAAAGCAGCCAATGATACCGTAATTGACGTATACTCACGCGAAATTGTTACAATTGATTTTGGTTTAAAGAGAACTTATGATGTAGAATTTTTAACAACTAAATTGCCAATTTGCATATTAGGTATGCCGTTTTTAAAAAAAATTTCGTTTAATATTAATTTTGAAACAGATATGTTAACTGATACTCAGAGCAAGGAATGTATAAATTTGTGTGATAAAACAATTTGTAGAGATAAGGCTTTTATTCATACTCTCTCTCAATTCTCTTCTTCTGTAGCTTCTAATGAACTTTTTAGTGATATACCTATAGTTAATAATCTGGTATTTGAATTTAAACATTTATTTGTAAATGCTTATTTGCCGGAAAATTTTAATATGCGGGAGAAGCAACTTAGAGCTTGGGACGACCTGTTCAAAGAATTTGGGGGAGGGGAGAGCGCTGAGTCGAAACTTGGGAATAGAAATGGGGGGGGGATACTTGTGCTTTACGTGGGGGAGAGGAGACGAGCATTCCAACTGCTATCTTGAAGGAATTAGCTTCACTTTTTCCTTATAAAACTAATATAAGCGGAGTTCCAATAAAACTTAAACCTCGTCGTATTCCTCATAAATTATTCGAACAAACAAAGAGGGAGCTATTAAATTTAGTAAAAGCGAAAGTTTTAAAGAGGGCACCATCGCAATGGAGTTTTCCCATCAGCGTGTTAGAAAAAAATGGGGGAGGGGTACGAATCGTGTGTGATTTTAGAAAACTTAATTCCGTGGCGAAAAATGATGTATTTGCTATGCCGAATATAAATGATATATTTAGTGGGCTTCATGGGACAAAGGTATTAAGTAAACTTGACGTCACGAACGCGTACTATCTGCTGCCTTTGGCAGAAGCCGATCAACATTATTTTACTATTAGTACAATGATCGGCAATTTTTCTTTTAGACAATTACCGATGGGATTTAAAAATTCGAGTTCATGTTTCATGAGATTTTTAACTATATTACTTCAAGGCATTCCCGGTGTACACGTGTATTTAGACGATATTTTGATAGGGACCAAAGATTTATCAGACCACGTGGTGGTACTTAAACAAGTATTTGAGAGATTAAATTATTTTAAAATTTGTTTAAATAAAAAAAATGCGAATTTGGGGTAAAGAGGTTAAGTTATTTGGGTTTTGACTTGACGGAAGAAGGGCTTGCGCCATTGTCTGAAAAAGTTAAGGAAATAATTGATGTTCCTCGGCCGGTAACCATAAAAGAAGTGCGTTCGTTTGTTGGCAGAATTTCATTTTACCGCCAAAATATACCGTGTTTTACAAATCTAACGTTGCCTTTGTATAATTATTTAAAGGGAAAAAATAGCTCTCTAATAAAAAAAATCACGTGGTCTCCCGAGGCTGAGAAGTCTTTTGTAGATATAAAACAAGCGATTCGTCACGCCTCTCGGCTCAGGTTCCCAGCAGTCGATGCGCCTCTCAAAGTGTACATTTATGCCAATAATAAAGCTTTTAATACGGTAATTATGTCGGACGATGAGAATGGGACTCCTTTTGCTTTTTATAGTGGGTCTTTTAATACAACAGAAAAAAGATATTTGCCAGTAAATAAGCTTTTATTGGGGTTAACGAAATTATTCAAGAAATATGGGTCAATTTTAGCGGGAAAGCATGTGCGTATCTGTACGTGTTCACGGGCGTTTGTATATAAAATAAATCATGCTAATGATGTACAAAATTATAATGCTAGGGAATTAAGGGAACTCGCTATTTTGAGTACTTTTAATATCACGATGGAATTAATTACCGAAAATCAAAATGCGTTATTAAAATATTTACTTGCGAATAATATTGCTCAAGATGAGGATGGGGTAGGAGAAGATGCAGGTCCGACTAGTGTAGTCTGTGACTCCGCCCACCGATTTAACGACGGGCCTATGGAGCATTCAACTGGGGCTACTTATAAGCGACTGCGTAGGTGCTATTAACTTTGGTAATTGAATTGAAACGCGCCGATTAGATCTCTCGGGGTTAGAAATGAGGGCAGCAGTCGCGCTGAGCGGCCAAATTGGAAATTGCCAAAATAAATTTAGTAACCACGTTTGATAAAAATGCAAAAATATTATTCTCGCATTTCAAACGAGATTTGGACTTTGAAGAAATTAGACAGCACCAACAGTCAGATAAATACCTTAGTGATCTGATGGCGAAGAGAGAGAAAACAACTTTGAAGTTAATAAGGCAGAAATTCTTTTATAACAAAAAGGAGATAGAATTAGTGGTCGATGTCTCTTTAAACTATTCGCGCGTTTTTGTGCCGGAAAAGAGTGTGCAGAACGTAATCAGCGACTACCACAATAAAGGACATTTGGGGGTGAATAAAACCCTCCTTAGCATAAAAAATGAGTTTGTGTTCCAGCATATGCATAAGAAGATAAAACAGTTTATCCGCACGTGCTCAGCATGTCAAAAAAATAAAACAGTACCAGGTATAAGTCCTGATTACGGTGTTTTTAAAGAAGTAACAAAGAAGTTCCAAGCCGTTCATGTTGACATACTTAAGTTACCTAATGCAAGAGGATACAAATACCTACTTACTTTAATTGACCGCTACAGTAAGTACTTGTTCGCTGTGCCTCTTAAAGAAATAAATTCGGGAGAAATATTGAATGCATTCATTCACGAGTTATTTCCGTTCTGTGGAATTCCTCAGGTAATTATTTCGGATTTAGGTGCGAATTTCACTAGTCGCTTGTTTGAGGAAGTTTGTAGGGCCGTGGGAATGGAGCACCGGACTACGTGTAGCTCAAATCCTAGATGTAATGGCCTCCTGGAGGTAAGTCATAGGAATTTGCTGGCTTGTCTGAGATGTATGTTGCAGGAACATGATTTAAGCCCCTCCGACTGGCCGAGCCTCTTACCTATGGTGTTGTTCACTCTGAGACTCGCGCCGATAACAAAGAACGGTCTCAGCCCCGCAAACTTGATGTTTGGCCAAAATATAGCAATACCTAGTGGATTGGTTGA